>CALNHX010010163.1:0-42802 GCA_940337035.1 Agriotes lineatus | reverse complement strand
ATAATCAACAATAGTCAATGTCAAGTAATTCATTGGAGGTTGGTCGTTTCTCCTTCCAGTGAAAAAAGCCAAGTTTCTTGTTATTTTTAATTGTTAATCGTTGATAACGAGGTCAGATTGTTCCTCAAAACGTTCGTTATTTAATATTTTTAATTTGCCGAGTGGCGAAATACCCAAATAAGAATATGAATGAGCTATTCCAGAATTTTGAAAACTTATAAATTGAGATAATTATTTAAGTATCAAAATGGTTTTTGTACTTGTTGAGTATACAAAGAAGTATTATACGACACACGACCGGTATTCACCCCTTGCTAGGTCACTGGTCTCGTGTTGACGAGCTGGACCATGATGTACCAGTTCGACCATAAATGCTTACCTATCGGCCTAATGTCGTAAATAACTATTATAGTACAAGGAAGTAAAGTGATACCTTTTTGATCGAGCAGAAAGTTCATATCTCCAGCATTAGCGAGTGAGAATAAGGGTATGTATTACGAGTATTTTAAGAAGTGCAAGTTGACATTTAAAAAAATAAATATGACAGTAGTAGCCATTTGACCTTTCATGAATTGCATCTGCTGAAGGGTTTTCAGCAATAGATATTAATAATTGCAACAAATATGTTACACCCCTACATATTTAAAGAGCACTGTAAGCTAATAAAAGTTTTGGGTTGTGTTTGAGTAAATTCATTTAATCATCGAATCAATAAAATTCAAATTTACTGACTCGAAGAAGTGAGTAAAGAAGTCACTTTACTCACTGTAGCATATAAATCATATTAAAATTCGATCATAGAATTTATAGACATGTTAAATAACAATTTTTCGTTGAGTTTTTAATTCCGTTAATTAACTATACTTTTGGACGCTTTAAACACAAAATTTTGAATATGGTGAAATATGGGTTTCCTTATTTTTCTCCAAATCTTAGGATTTTCTTACTACTTCATTTAGAGCATGCTCCATTTAGAATCGTTTGAATGTTTTTAAATATTCAACACACTGATATGCAAAAACCTTTGAACACTGTTGACATGTTATACTGACTGTCGTATCAATTCGAAGTTTGCCTTTTAGGAGTAAAATAGTTATAATATACAGAGTGATCGAAAATTATTGAACCTGTTCAGTGGGATCACATAAAATTTTTGATGTAGTCTTCAAACTCCGAAAATTGTTCCCGAACTCGAACATATGGAAGCGAGGTTGATCCGAATAGACTTTCTCACCAAATTAAAATTTCATGCTTAGGTAAATCTTATCTTGGCCCTAATTAAGATATTATCACCTAACCTAAAAATGCACGTGTATATTTTCTATTTATATTAAAAACAAATATTATGATTTGACCCTTTAGATTTTGAAACTGAAATTATTTAGTACGGAAATAGAACTAGAGCTTTACATTCAGATTTTAAATCGTAAGAGGAAATAACTAACATGATAATTAGCACGGCGGGCGTAGCTGGATTGTTTGGAAGTAAATACTGGCATACGTCGACTTGATGTGTAAATTGGAATAAATACTCTATAAGGATTGGGGTTATTAGTGGTCACGTAACATTCGATAGAAGCTGCCCTATATTGTTTATAATAGCTTAGATTTTAAGTTTCTACTTAACGTATTTCAGAAAAAAAACTTGTTGGTTATATATTGCTATTTACTTCCCTCGTCTAAAGGTCGAAGAGGTATTCTAATCGCGAAAAAAGGTGATTTTTTTCGCGATTAGAATACCAACCAGATCTTCACGTTTCAGGGTCCTAGATTACGAAAAACAGGTTTTCTCAATTTCGTCTGTCTGCCCGTCTGTCTGCATGTCTGCCTGTTCATCTGTCTACCTGTCTGTCTGTCTATATGTCTGTTCGTCTGTCTGTCTGCTTGTTGGAAGTATAACTCAAAAAATATTTATTGGAGGAAGACAAAATTTTTAATGCGGAATATATGGCTGAAACCGAGACAAATTCGGTCAAATACATATATACAAGGTGGGCCACTAAAAAAATTGATTATGCTTAGTTTTTATTTAATTCAAGAACTATTAGTTCAAAACAAGTAATATTTTGAAATCAGCGCAGGTTCTTAATTCTTACTCTTGCTGAAAAAGGGCGAACACCTTAAAAAATTAATATTTTTTTTCTTTTCATATTTTCAAAATTTTTAGTATCGCAGCTTCCACTTGCGACGGAAGTTTTATGTAAATCCTTTTACATATTTTTTAAGTAGAAAATTGCATGGCTTTGACTATACTTTGAGGCATGGACGCATCCAGCTATGAACAAGATCTGTTAAATGCCAGTAGTTGGATTTTGCCCAAAAAGATAATCACTTTCAACTTCAATGTAAAAAATATTCTATTTTTCTAGTCGCTACAATACAAACATTGAGAAATAAAAAAATATAGATAACACAGAATTCCTATTTCGCTGCCGATACCAGTTAACAATCAGTTTTATCATCTGGGGGAATTTACATCCTATCCAAACTAGTCTCCTATCACGTATAAAATGTTCACTGTGTCTATGTGCACTCCAGGGTGCATCTCAAATGGGGAAAATCTCGAACCGAACCTTAAATTACCCACCAATTTCTATCAGAAAATGTAGTTTATAGCTATAGAAATTGCGAAAGTGAATTCGCCCTGATGGCGCCGGTTGTTAGGTTATTTGCACTTGTTGTTATTGTTCCAATATTCTATATAGACAATAGATTAGAAAATATGCGTTGACATCAAATCAATGACCATGACAGTTTGTAGTGCACCCAATGCTAAATATTGCGCGCATTTTGTAGTGCAGCTAGACACAGCGTCAAATTATTTGTGTTGTAAAATTATAAATTGCAGACACTGTATTGGGAAATACATTGCAAATGAATTTCAGAAAAAGCGAAAAGTATGGTAAAAAGTTAGTTAAGGTCAACAATGACGAACCATCGATTGTCAGGGTTGTGTATAACGAGTGTTATTACAAAATTTTCGAAAAACAGTAAAGACTCCATCATACAGCAGACAATCTATAGTTTTAGATATTAACTGCCGAGGAGATTTAAATTTTTATTTTCGAATTAGTTAGGTAAGCCTACTCAAGATTTTTAAAATGTTTAATAGTTTTTATTTTCTAAGCGGCAAAGCCAATCAAACGTTAATCTCTATTTTCATATTTGGGTCCTCAATGCGTGAACTAAATTTACTTAGAACAGTGCGACTTTCACTCTGATGATGCAAGCTGCAAGGTCTTGCGAAACGTTAGTGAATATGGATGCACAAACAGCAAAACGGCCAAATCTGCCTAAGTATCCTCGTTTTCAAGATACTCAAACAACACGAGCCACCAAAGAGCATGGCCATCGCGCGGGTTTTTGCTCGACTTCACAAGGTGCAAGGCACATTAAGCCAGAAAATGCTGGGTGTTCATATACAAATACTACGCGGTCTATGCCGAAATTCTATGCTAAGGAGAATAAATAAGTTAGACATTGTCATTTGATAACTCTCATTATTTTCCAAAAGACGGTATTATGTGTCTAGGCTTATTGATACTGTTTTTTATTAATTGGGAGTGTGCCCAGAATTAGAAAAAATTCTAGATATGCCAATGCTCTGAGGATGTTTTGGTATTTGGTACTAATTATGTACATTGGTGGAAAATTAGAATTTTTCGGTGCTGCTTATATAAAGTTTTAAAATTGAAAAGTGGTTTTAGCAGAAATCGAATTTTTTGGAAATAACCTTTATATGATATTTAAGATTCAGTATTTTTCATTAGACAGCTACGAATTCTGTGTTTTGTTGAGAAATAAATTGTGCTGGCAACGTTAAAACAAGTTTATTTTATATTCCTGACATTTTGTTAAAACAGCAGCTACTTGAAAAGTTATCATTTAAAAAAAAATAGGTTATACTTTGTTCTAACAACTGAATTTAAAACAGGTTGTTAAAACTGAAATCTCAAAAACAATTTTGTTATATTAGGTAAGTGAACAGAAAATATTTTCTCATGTGTTAGTTACACGTGGTATTTTTTAAGGTTATGTTTTCATTTATATATTAATTGTAAGTTTCACCCGAAATTGTGGCGTTCGAGATTCATTTCAACTAAAATTACTTTGAAACTCATATTTTATTAAACCTATGACTTTTTAAAACTACAAGACAGTTAGAAAATTCGGCGATTATCACAAATTTAAATGCCATCCGTTCAAAAAAAAAAATTAAATTTTCGTTTATAGTGTTAGTGTGGTTGTAAAACATTTGTTATAAAATATTGTAGTAAGCATTGTCTAGTTTATTAATGTCTGTTTCATAATATATTGATAATATGATATTTTTGAATTCTTGAAATTGAAATTATCTAACTCTTCTATTGCATGAACTAAAGGTGTAGTGTTTATTTGGAGTTACAATTTTTTTTTTCGTTGATTGTTTATATTATGAAAATAAGTTTTTAAATATTGTTTTGTTTGGTCTATGCAGTTAGCGTTACAATTCCTGCAATTTATTGGATAATCAAGATTTGTTCTTAGACTGCTTTCTGCTTTAATTTTGAAGATTCTATAAAATTCTTATTTGGGGTACTGTGATTTTTAAAAGCTGTTTTAACACTATTTTTAGTTGCTGTATAAATTTGAAAATCTTTCTGACTACTATTAATATCGTCACTTAGGAAGTTTTATAGTAAATTAATTGATGAGTAGCTTTTATTTCAATATTGATTGTGTTTAATCTTTTTCCCTATTATTGTTGAAGCCATTTAGAGGTTAATTGTTATCAGAGAGCATTTCTGTAATCAGCTTTAAATTTGCTTAATGATATTTTTATGTGGAAAAATTGCTCAATCTGGCGGTAAAGCTTTATTATATTTTATTGTTGCACATGAACTAAGATTTAAATATCTTTTCGTTTTGACTACCTTACGTTTTCGTGGTTAAATATTAGTGAATTGAATGAGCAATTTTTTATACTCACTATTACGCCATTGACAAAGCCTTGGTAAAAGGAATCATTTAAAATCTATTTATCTATGTCTATTAGTAGTAAATTAGCAATACTTCAAGAAATAGGAGACTTATTGGGACTCCAAATGTTTAGTTATAGTTGTGAAAAATTCTGGTTTACGTATATTTTCTTTTATTTTATTCCAATTATTTTCAACTATTTGTAATGCGAAGTCCAAACGTATATTTGAATACCAATAATGTAAATTTAAACCAAAATAAAACATAATTTTTCGGTAAGTTTATGTCATTGTCCTTAAAATGCCAAGAATCTTTACCATGTTTATTTTTATTAGTTAATGAAGCGCAATAAAATTTGTGACAGAAATTTAGATATTGGAACAAAATGTAATTCAAATTTAAAAATATATTATAGTATTTGTGCAAGTAATAATTTATTATTCAATTAATTAATAATTAGAATTTAAAATTTTGTTTTCTTTTATTCTGCTTCCTTGATAGCAGACACCAGATACCTGCAGTTTAAACTACTTTCATTCCTGTAACTACATGAACCAAATCTGTCTGGACACGACCAACATCACTCTCTGCATAGCAACTTGCTTCTAATTTATCATCCAACTGCTATCACATACTGCCAGAATGCTTTCCTGAACAAGTAGCTCCTGTTGTCCACTACCTGCTATCACGACACTAATACTGTTCACAATACTGCAACCCGCAGCTTATAAAGGACTCCCTCAAATCTGAATACAGCAACACTCTCCCCACCAGGCGACTTTTTGTACTTCTTTCCGGTACACAACTTTATTTCCAGGGAAGTCTCTTACTGGACTTAACACTGCAAATTAATCAAAAAATGCTATGTCTTTAATTATAATTATTAATTAAGTTTATTATTATATCTTCTTGGACTGCTTCTCCCCTTTAAATAAAACTCAATTTATATTAAGTAATGGGGTTTATTTCTAGATGTAAAATTACGTTCTTCAACGTGTTTTTCCATTTCCCCTTTTTGAGTTGTAAAAAACTAAAAATGTTTGTTAACGGGGTGTACTAAACCCCACCGCACTACCAGCGTAACCGCGATTTTTAGCATAGATAAACCGTTACTAGTGATTTTTTTATTGTACTAGGTCGTAATATTCTATGTGACAACTGTTCAGAGTATAGCCATACAGAAAATAACTATAATCAAATTGCATTACAAAGAGCTTTTCCTAAAATGTTCTTATTATCTGTTTATGTATCTCAAAAAAGCTGTAATTCACATCAGAAAGACATTTATTAGTTTTTTATTTGTTTAATGTACATTTTTCTATAAAAGGACACGTTGTTTTGTATTTTTAGTTCTGTATTCCAACCCAGTCAGAAAAATTACATTATAAATATGTTAAAAACGAATGGGGTGTACTGCACCCCACCCCGCACTAAAATAGTTCCAAATGTGGAATGACTTAAAATAAGAAATTTCACATAAATATCCAACCTAAATATATTTTCAACTCAAACTGTAATTTTATTCACTTCCTATTCATCGAATCAACCATTTACATTTTACTCTCTTCCTGATTCCTTTCCGGTCTTACTTGTATCTTTACACACACTACTAAATTTTTTCAAGTTTCACCTGTTTAACACCATTGTTCCATTCCCACATGGTCTTATTCCTGATAAATTTCCCACATGGTTATATCAGAAATAGATATATCTTATTTTAATAACTTAGAATTTAATATTGTATTTAATAACAGGCTTATGTACAAAACATCGATTAAGATAATACTGAAAGCTATTTGAAAGTGATCTATAAAATTTTTGAAATCGTATATTCAACAACCAATCTTGTCAATGTGACCACTCTCAAAATGTTCCAAAGCATTCATATCTCAGTACTAGGTGCATTTATTTCTAATAAAGCAAAAACCATCTCTTAGTTGTAATAAAACCAAAGTAATTATTTTTCAATCCAATAAATACATATTTTTTGTATTAAGCAACTAATAAACCCCATAGCAAAATAATATTTGCTAAAGAAGCTGCTGTTTCCTTCTGTTGTCATATTCAAACGAATTAAGTGCTTTGTGCAATTAACCCTTAAAATTTCTTACGCCAGATGCGGTTAGTTTATATCGTGTAAACAAAACGTAATAGATATAAGAGTTGTAAACCTGAACGAGCATGGGCACTATGGGCAGCATTAAATGCTTGTCACGAATCACATCTGCAAACATGGTCGAACTCTTTCAAAATTTGATCCTTTTCAGGCACGAGCCAAACAACCATGGCCTTACTTAAGAGCAACCGCAGCAACCCTCGCCCAGAGGGAACCGCTACGATTATTGTCAAATCGAAACAACTAGATCTGCATTTGAAGCTGTACCTGTTATGAGTCACTGGAGCAACAGGCCACGACCTTCGAGACCTCAAAATGAGAGCAGTTCGCGCACCGGTGGGCTGAGACCCCATCTGAGGGGCAGAAGTTCGCTTTCTGGAGCGCCTGTTTCCCCAGAGGTGGTGGCCAGGATGGGGCCCCTGCTCGGAGCAGGACCTACGGCCCCTAGCACTTAAAAGTCCTTCTCTGCGAGTACGCTCCTGGTCTAGACGAGCCGCAATTTCGCGTTGCACGTCCAGCATCGCCGAGGATGTCATGATGAGGAGGCCCTTTTCCAACTGTTCGAGATGAGGTGTCACGCGGCGATTTAAGCACTCGGTAATAGTGTTTGCATAATTGACGAGAACTTGATTAGTGGGTTTAGCGCTTAAGTGTTAATGGCATGCAATTTTGGGGGAATCACTAGTGGATGAGCATGGGCTTAGGGGCTTTAGGTTTCGTGCATGGCCGAATGGTGCCCGGAGGGATTACACTGCTTTTATACCCTGTTTGAGTGACAGTTACCAGTTTATATTCGAGTCAGTCTATTCGAGCTAATTGGCCCCTAATTAACCGCGAATTCCGAGAGAGAGCGGCTACGGACACCGCGACAATAAAATTTAGGTCGACAGCCGCGTTTTGATCTCTAGCACACTCTATGCCGAATGTTATCTGGAATTCAGCACTCACTGTCTCCTCACTATTTGTGCATGTACTGTGAGGCCGATCAATCCATCATCTATCGATTGCACTGCGTGTTTGTGTTTTCGGTAAACGAACTCTGCTCATTAAGGTAGCACCCTGGTGGATAGTGGTTTCACTGTATGTACATACGTCCACTGCCACCAAATGTAAAGTCAAATATAATAAAACCGAAGTGGATATTTATCACGTTCGTATCTTTTCAATTAAGGGTGCCCTTTAGCCTTTTAGTTGTATCCAAAAAAGGACCCTAAGCGAAACTGGAAATTCGGCTTTACACAAAAAAGCGAGCGGTAGAGCGCTCAGAGCACTATTTGCGTTATTCTGCACGCGCTGTGAAAGACTGGCAGGTGAACGGAACAAACCACGTGCTTGGAACCAGAGCGCTTGCGTTGAGGTTTGTTATACAAACGCAATGATTACTTTTATTGCAATTTCGATGCCAATTGTACGCTCCGGTTCATATCGGGGGCGAAATATGTAACCGCTGTAATTACTTCTGCTTAAATCGCGCAGTAAACAAACCGATTTTCCGGCTGCTTGCTTTTACCTCAGGCTCGTAGCTAGTGACAAGCTAGGCGGGAAGTCCCCCTTTGAAGAAAATTTATATTATAATTAAAACTTTAGAACAATTAGCTTTTAGAAAATTTTAACATTCCGATTTAATATTTAGCTGCTTTATGAAAAAGTACAAACCCCTATCACAACTTATTATCTTCTCCAGGTGGGTATTTCGACCATTAAACCGGAAAAGGAATCAAGTTGTGGTAACGGATTTTATTTGTGCTTCAGCAAACCACTTGCACAATTATTGATGAAGAGTGGTTTCTCAACTAACAAACCAGAAAAGCTTGTAAGGCAGAAGTGAGAAGAAGATGACAAAATTCCTGAAAAGTTCAAGAAGTAGAGAATCAGCCAAATGGCGTAGTTTAGAAATTGAATGTCTGTACTCTACGTTAAGAAAATTAGATACAGAAGCTAAATTTAGTCGACACTTTAAATGCAGTTAAAAGCAATAAAACCATTAGAGGAAAACTTGAAAAGTATTCGTTATTCATAGCAAAGAGTTGCCTCCTTGAAATACGAATTCATTCTTAATAGTCAAGAACAAATCTTTTTAAACTGTTCATAATGCTAACACGGTGTTTGAACGATGATTTTAAGCCATCGGTTCAAGGAACTATTGTTGGTATCGAAATCACTATAAGGTTTTTGGACAGCAAAACCAAGAATTTTAAGAGGAACCAAATTTTGGAAATCATAATCTAAAGCCCATTTTGTAAACGTAAACAAGAAATATTATTTGTAAATTAATAATGCTAAACAAAGTAGTTATGTTAATTTATATTTTGGTAGACACTCAAAAATTGCTTGTATAAATATTAAGTAGAAGGTTAATTGAATAGCCAGTTATTCCACTCTTTGGTTTAATTGTTAAATCTTTATTTTAATTGCCCAGCTCGGTAGAACATGAATAACTCAAATCAAGGTTGCATTTTAGCACTTGAAAAATTTCATTATTTTTAATAAAGTGGAATTTATGCTTGAAATAACCTCACTTCAACTTAATAATAAATAAAACAACCAATTACAATTTGTTTAATGAAATAAGTTTAATTTGTTTGTGATTATTAATTTGCATGGGATAAAATGATGCTCATTGCAGGTACCTGTGTATTCGTTTACCAAATTAACCCTGCATCAGATGTCTTCCTTCTTAGGGGCTACTTTCAACTCCACCGCGAGGCTAGGTAGTCTGGAAATCAAAAACCGCAACAAACTACAAACTCAAGATTATCTGCCGACTCTGGATGGCTACAACAGCACCTTCTTTAGCTGCGCGGCTCTTTCCTGTGTATTCGTAAAGTTACTATTACTGATCGAGCAGGCGTCGTACACGGTCCACAGATTCTACCAGCGACACCATACACAGCCACAAACCACCTTATTACTTATGGTTCATATATTAATTTATATCTCTTGACAATACCAAGCCTTAGTTCAATTAATCAACATTTCTCTTAATTATTGCAAACACCGTTTAACTTACTGGGTGATATAAAATTGAAGATATTGAAATCAGCCCGAACTTATATTTTAATTTTTTTTAACTCTTATTACCTACTGACATTTCATTGGTTTTATATTCACTTAATACTAAATTCTAGTTGATGTTTTTGTAAATTTCAACAATTTTGACACTTATTCACTTTAAACACATTATAATTAATCATTTCAGTCCACCTTCTGCATTATTTACTATTTAAAATTACACAGTCTATATTTGATTCATGTGCAAATATCCCTTAAACTATGCTCACATCCATGTAATTATCATCATTAGTTATATAATCTTACCCTTTTTAAACAACTTGTAATTCAGTGCTAATTTTAGAGCCTATTAACATTATTTAGAATTATTTTTAAGGTCATTTCACAGTAAACGTCAGCTTAATTGCATTACGTTATCATAACCATCTTTATTAAACGTGACACCGTCTTGCACGTTCTAGAATGAATTATTAACATTTATTTCCAGTTACTAGTCTTAAAAAAAACTGATCCGAAGTTATAATCAATCCTGACCACAGAAACCCATTTAACTTTTATATTGACAAATGAGATACCATTTTATATGACTTTTACTGTCTACAGTATCAACATTTTAACAATCAAGCTATAACCAACCCTGTTATTTTGATTTAATTCTTTAAACATAAAATGATCAATTGAACAGAATAACCTCCGAATACAATACCATAGCAGATTATTGTGGACAAAGAGGAAATAATATGGCTGCAGTCGGTGAGATGTTAGATGAATGTCCACACAATTAATTTAATATAGATTATATACAGGGAATTTATTTTAATAGTTAACATAAGCGTTTCGTTTCTATGCCACCATTTAATCATACAGGTCATTTCCATAGTTACAAATGAGACCAATAGATTAGAGCGTGTATTTTATGAGTTAACATAGGAATTATTACTTGTCAAAAAGACAATTAAAAGTTATCCTAATGTATACCACTGAAGGAAAGATGCAACACACAAGTTGTTTCTACGTATTTACTTTTTAGTTGCATACCCACATTCCGGTAACAAAATTAAAGTTTCTTATTAGCAAGTACCTAATTCAAATTCGTATGTTAACTCGTAAAATAAACGCTCTAATCTATTGATTTCATTGGTAACTATGGAAGTGACCTGTATGATTAAATGCTGGCATAACGACGAAACTGCTATGTTAACCATTAAAATAAATTCACTGTATTCGAAATGATCATAAATACCAATAAGTGCTTCTTGGAATGTGAATTAGTGACAAATAATAGTTTAAGGCTACCGCACCCTTTACTTCGTCTCCCAACGTAATTCAAGAACTGCAACGAATGAAAACAGCATTTACGATATATACGAAGTTCAATGGCCGGACTTTCGAGTAATCATCTCAAATGGTAAGACATTCTATTATTATTAGTAATACAACAGATCGAAACTATTGACATAGTGCAGGTCTCTTAATGGATAAGGGGTTAGGAAACTCAATTGAAAGCTTTGTATTAATCTCAAAAAAGGTACCATTATTCAATTACTTCATGAACTATTAACACCATCCAGGTCTATGGCCTCACAGCCGATAAGTCTGATGAAGGAGTAGAGTAGTTATACAAATACTAGACCAAGTTTTAGAGATAAACATAGTTCTAAGTGACTTCAACGCCAAAATCAGCACCAGTGAGGTGGAGAACATAGTGGATAACTGGATAACGAAACGAAAGGGACGCGAAGTTAAACAATACTGCCACGAAAAAAAACTTGTTGTAATGAAACATGCTGTAAATTGCAACACAGAAGGTGAAACAGCTAAGATGCTACAAGCAAATGTCTCGATTATTTGAGGATATAGGTAAAAAAATATTATTAGTAAAGGTCATCAGTTATCAGTATGGCAGTTTCACTTCCGGTTTTCTCGGAAATTATATCAACTTTTGTGGTTCAAATAGCTTGAAGATATTTTTTCTCTATTTAACAATATTATACTATTATACCCTTATATAATATTTTTTGGAATAATGCTAAAAACCGTTATTAAGAGAGGTGTATGGAATTGCAGTTCTCTGTTAATTAACAATGCGAAACAACTGCTGCAGAAAAGCAAAATCTAGGCATACTTTATCATTTTCTGTTCAAAATGTACGGTTGTAGCTGAGACAGATTTTTTATTTTATTGATTTTTAAGCTGTATGAACTTGACTTATGCAAAATCTAGAATGCCAGTCTGGCTTTAAATATGTTGCCATGTTTACAAAGGGTAATACAAACTGTCCCAGATACTTTTGTATAGAGTGGTACATATTAATTTAAAAACAGTAACATAATGGTATTTTTTGTATCTTGTAAAACAGTTACGGAGAGTGAGTCATGGAATCTAAATGCTCACTCTTTTTTTAAAATTATTTATAATTTCTTTCTGCCCAGTAGTTTCTTTATAGAAGCCTTACACTTGTGATACTATATAATTTATTTTAATTATGAATTCGTAGTTGGCCTTTGTCCCTGTCTTTTAAATGAATGAATAAGGTTTGAATAGAAAATTATAAAATATTTAGAAGTTCTAGGGTTTGTTTGTCTACGGCAATTGTTTCGCGTTATCAATTAACAGGGGAAATAAAATTCCACAGCTCTGTTCCAATAACAATTTTTCGAAAAATAATGTTGATATCATTTTCTGTAATACCTGAAGTGAAAGTAACATACTGTGTAACGAGGTAGTTCGTGCCACCTTGGTATTTAGTACTAACCTTACTGGATTCTAGCCAAACTGTATTTCTTACATTGTAATAATTAGGTTAAAACGTGTTAAATGCATTTAAAACCTGCAACGAGTGTTTCGCTCTAGAGATTGTTCGCGCAAACCAGTCTATTAATAGAATCAAAGGAAATTGTGCGGGAACGTAGATGCGCTGAGAGGCAGTCGCTAACCAATAGGTGACCGGTGCCTTCGTCCACCTTCGTCTATATTGCCAACGCACGAAGTCTTTGTGTGTAGTTACCGAAGCCACGGAACTGACCTCTTCGTTATCTTGCAACGAGATAAAGGCAAGTTTAGTTATTATAGATAAAATCCACGCTTTAAATTCAGGATCCAGGAAACTGGGAGCAGAATCATAACAGCAAATTATGAAGGGATTGCGTCAAATTACGCAAAAGCTTCAACGGGCAATTACGCGCCCGAAAGCAAAGGTCGCGTAGCTGCTAAATCAGCACGTCAGTATAAAGAGTTTGCATCATCCTGTTGACACATCGCGTCAGCTTATTTCAAGCGGCCAAAGGGAGAGCCATACTAAGTAAATTTGTGTCCAAAATTTAAACATTGTTAGCACTGTTAGTTTTTTGATTTGGCGTTGATAATTAATAGGTAGCACCTGCAGTTAAGAAGTGTATTCAAGCATGTAGATTCATCATTAAGCTTATAGCTGTGGTTGATAGCATATATAACATTTCTATATTACTATTGTGTATTCTTTTTATGTATTTTTATGCATGTATGTGCTTTTCCAGAATATATGTATTTTGATGTAAACGTTTTGGTTTATATTACTAGCAGCATTTGCATGTAGAATTACAAAATTATAGGTGATAACAGGCAGGCCAGAACAACCTATATTGACATATTTCTAAGCCATTCTGAGGTAAAAGCGGGTCTTGTGCTTCTACGACTGGGTTAACTAGCAAACTAAGTAACTAAGAAACATCAGCAGGAGTAATGAAATTTCAGTTGCGTGATGAAATTTGAGTTACGTAATGGCGTTCATTAACTAACTCAAATTAATTTGATAATAAGTTTTTATCCAAACAGTCGTAGATAAAATAGAATACGGAACGCGCTAGAACAGCGAGTACTTAAAGAGCCATGCGAATTCAATGTAAAACACCACTTTTCTAAACTAGTTGCGTAATGCATTAAGTATTAAAATTTCATATCAATCTATATATTTTTCAGTGGTCCATTCTTAAAGGATTACTGTTCTGTATGTTTTACATAATTATTCCACTGTTCATTATTAACAGTATTTAATGCTTTTAACCACACACTTATTACATCTTCACAGGATGACTTGGTGGGCAGGGAAAATCTCGAATTTCTTCGAGGAACCGTTGGTTGAGCGATTTTATTGTTACGTGCTTTTTTGCTACATAAATTTTCTAAACAATTCCCCTTAATTAATTTAATATGGTTAGATTTACCTTAGTTTTAATTTCTTTGATTTTCTTAAAAACAGTTTCTAAAATAGATTGGATCTGATCATGTTGGTAATTTTTTAAGCCACTAATAGTTGCCCAGTAATGAAGTAATGAAACCACACTCACTTCTATAAAAATGT
Organism: Agriotes lineatus; assembly: GCA_940337035.1. Taxonomy (NCBI): domain Eukaryota; kingdom Metazoa; phylum Arthropoda; class Insecta; order Coleoptera; family Elateridae; genus Agriotes; species Agriotes lineatus. Next base: position 28,376 of record CALNHX010010163.1, on the reverse strand, counting down.
TGACTACGGCTCTGCTTTTCCTTAACGATTATTCCAACAATAATGAGTGCACCAGGACAGTACACATCTATCACTTCTGTAACGGTTAGGTGAATTCAATTCCACCCTTTCTTGTCTCAGCCCGAGGTGTGTGGCATAACCATAGCGTGTGGATACAGAGTAATTTTCTGGTTTTCGTTCCAAATGTATAGGTTGGAAAAAAGCACTTGTAGCAAATATTATAAATCGTTCTTGGAAACTCAAGCAAACTTTATTTTCAAATCAATTACAAACTAGATTACTAGAGTGCGCAACCTCGCCTATTCGAACTAGTTGCGCTTCCAATTATTACATTGTTGACGACAGGGTATTATGTTAAAAATTAGTTATAATTGGATGAGCTGGTAAATTTAAAATTCAATGTTTAGAAATTTTGGTTACGGGATATATTTACGTAACCCCAACATTAGCTTTGACGTTATTGGTAACTACACCGGAAATCATAACAAGGATGTTGGTGTATACGAGATCTGAAGAGATATTATAACGTCGGTTAATTTAAAATACACTTAGAAATTTAGTACTGAAAAATCTTCTAAAACGAAATTTAACCTAAATCACCTAGTTTTCATTGAAAATTTAAACCAATTTTTGTTTGTTGGTGCAGCATTTATTTGGAAACATTTCGAAATGTCTACAAAAAATTCGACGAAAATATATCTTATATATACCTCAAAGATAGTTACATTTACAGCAAAAGTAGGTCAGTATGGAAATAGAAAACATTTAAAGGTTATTAGTTAATAATAATAACACAAACGTCATAATTTGTCACTGTCAGACATCAAAATCGTTTATTTGCAACAGTTTTTAATCAAGAAGAACAATTTAGTCGTGCTTAATAAATCTAAGAAACAGTAAACCTCCCCAAGAAGATGCTGATTGCCACCTTGGTACCCATCTTGGTCAATTTTTTCGACCTTTACAATTTGGTTTCGGAACTAGAGGAGGTTGTGAAGCTGTTGTACATTCTGCAAGAAAATATCTTTGCTTTAATCCCGAAGTAGACAATGAGGTATTTTTAAAGTTGGATTTTCGTAATGCTTTTAATACGATTAATGGAAGTGTCATGTTAACGGAAGTTGTCAAAATTTCACCCGATATTTCTCCTTTTATTTTTCAATGTTATCGTAACCCTTCTTCTTTAATGTTTGGTGATGGTGAATTTTTGTCTCAATCTGGTGTTCAACAAGGTGATCCACTCGGTCCTATGTTATTTTGTCTAACAATTCATAATTTAATTAAATCTCTGTTTAGCCAGTTTAATGCTTGGTACCTAGATGATGGCGCTTTAGGTGATAATCCCGATGTTGTTTTAAATGACCTTGAATCTATTGTCAAACAATCAAAATTTCTTGGGCTTGAGTTAAATTTTGATAAATGCGAATTGTCTTTTGTGAAAGATTTTAGTTCCTCTATTTTTTCAAAATTTGATTCTATTTGTCCTGGAATTAAAATTTTGAAAATATCAGATTTATTTTTATTAGGTAGTGCTTTAACAAATACTGCTCTAATTTCTTTTTTTGGAATCATAAAACAAAATTTTTTACAAATGTTAGCACACATTTCTTTTTGTCTTCTTAAACATTGTCTTGCAGTAGCAAAATGTATTTATTTTTTAAGGCGTCATCCTACACGTAATTTTTCATCCATCTTGGAAGAAATTGACAATCTCTTTAGACAATCCCTAGAAAAAATCTCCAACAATATTATTGATGAAATTACTTGGAAACAAGCATCTTTGCCTGTTGACCTTGCTGGTTTAGGTATTAGATCTATTTCCTCTTTGGCTATTCCTTGTTTCTTGTCTTCTTTTGTGTGCGCTCAACCTTTAATGAAGCAAAATCTTCCATCTTCTTTTGGAACTTTTAATATAAATTTTAGTGAGGGTTTGGAGATTTGGCAATCTTCTACAGGTTTAACTTTGTCTAAAAGTAAACAGAGAATGCAGAAGGCATGGGATAGACCACTTTTGAATTTAGTTGCAAGTGATTTGCTTGAGTCGGCTGCCAATCTCAAATTAAGGCTCGACTCATGGCAGTTTCTTCTGCTGAATCAGGGGCCTGGTTAAATACTCTGCCAGTTGCTTTTCTCCGTACTCTTCTGGACAATGAACCTTTCAGAATTGCTGTTGGCCTTCGTCTAGGTTCTCCCAAATGTGTTAAACATTTTTGTAAATGCAATTCTCTTGTAGATGAGTTTGGTTTACATGGTTTGAGTTGTAGATATAGTTTTGGTCGGTTTTCTCGTCACCATGAAGTTAACGACTTAATTAAGAAGGCTCTGATTTCTGCAGAAATGCCTGCCATTCTTGAGCCTCTTGGTACAAGCCGCGATGATGGAAAACATCCTGATGGAATGTCACTCATTCCATGGAAGTTTGGTAGGGCAGTAGTGTGGGATTCCACTTGTATTCACACTTTGGCAGCATCCCATGTTCTAAATTCTTCCAAAAACGTTGGTTCAGCAGCACCCCTTGCCGAGAAAAACAAATAAAAAAAATATCTAAATTTACAAAATAATTATCTCTTCTATCCTTTGGCTATTGAAACTTTTGGAGTTTGGGGCATAAATGCATTGAAATTTATTAGAGAAATTGGCAAAAAAATTACAAAAGTCAATAAAGACAAAAGGTCAACTTCATTCCTAATTCAAAGAATTAGCATTACTATTCAACGTGGAAATGCTGCCTCAGTTCTGGGTACCATAACCAACAACTTGGATTTGTGTCGTTATACTTAGGTAGTTCGTTATATATGTACGTTTTCTATTATTCTTATGTTAATTTTATTGTATTTAATATTAGATTATTAGTCACTTTGTTTGAAAAGTATTCATTTTTAATAATTACTTTACACCTAAGGCACTTAGACAAGGTTAAAGTATACATAAATGGGGTATTAAAAGAATGTCCTGTAAAATATAGCAGAATGGAAATAAATTTTATATTAGTTATTAGTACTTGTTTCATAGGATAAGCGGCCTGATTATAACAGTTTTGTATGAATACGAAACATCACTTCCTTGCATTTTGTAAATCGTAATTCGCAGCTCCTAAAATGAAACTTAGACACACAAATAACATTGAATAGAGTACCTACTCCTATTTCACTGTAAATTAACAATGAAAGATGACTTTTAGATAAATTAGAAATCAATTGCCTACCTTCCTAACAAATGTAGAAGAACTACACTGATTCAACAGTTAAAAAATATATGAAGGACTTATAAACTATAAGGGTATTAATCTACTCAATACCATGTTGAAACTACTCCAATTCGACCATTCTTGAATCTCTCCAACACGGACGGAATCAATTGAGTCCTATTTCCAAATAATAATGGAGAGGTATAATTCAGAATTGTAGCGGATGAATCGAAGACTGGGCGAATTTTCGCGGCGCACACTTGGAGTTCCCCTGACAGCGAACAAAAATGCAGTGGGTGTGCGGCGATCGAAGAGCGCCGACAGCGCACTCACTTCTGAAATTGGTGATGCAGTTAATAAAGTGAATTTTGTGTTTCTACAGCTTTGTTTTCGGATCAGGCCCCTGCATAATTCCTCAGACCTTGAATACTAGTTAGCTTGAACACATGCTGATCAAAGAAGAGCCGAAATCCAGTAAAACGCACGATTTTCAGATCGGGGTGAACTTGTAATACTGCTCTTTCTCTTGAGCAGTTATTACAAATAAAATTAAATAGATATCTACCCTCTTGCTTATTTAGAAGAAGTAGTAGCAAGCATACTTTATGCAAACACTTACCTTTTTACTTATTGAATTATTTCCAATTGACACATCTAACTAATGAAAATATGACCTTTGAAATTATGTCATTTGATTCTTATTTAAAATTACTTCGGCTGGAGAGTTTTTAAAGCAAATAGACTATTTCTTCCTCAGCTGAATGAGATAATGTTAAAACTATTAATCTTCTTCTTGTTGAAGACTGAATTATTAAATTATTACCAAATTGACTTATTTGGTCAATTACACTCTCTTTAGTACTTTCAATTGAATCTTCTTATTCAGTTAATTAATATAGTAGAGATTGGTTTGACATTACAATCAGTCAACTAAATGTTGTCAAATTATTTAATCAAATGTTATACTGTTTCCAACTTGATGTTAAAATTAATTGGAAATACCCTAATTCAAAATAGTTTAATTTCTAATTATAAAGTCCGAAAACGTCGAGTACCCGAATCAGTGTAAATTTAGAAAAATAATTATTCTAAATTACGTTCTAAATCTAAATTACAATGGTTTCCAATAATTTTGCCCTACCAAACTCGTTATTTCTTTATGAAATAAAAAAATACGCAATAACCTTCTTGAAGAATTGCTTGTACCTGAGTGTATTTTCTGTCAGCTCCTAACTGAATGACAGTCTTTAAACACCTCCCTTCAGTTGTTCACGACCAAAATAGCTCGTTAAAGCTCTCTCCCCTGAATATCTGGTTGTACCGTAACACAGCATGCCATAAACACAAACACTTGCACCTTTTACTGGTTGAAGCAAAACTTTGCCACTTCAAATGGATTTAAACAATCTTGAATTTGTAACCTGAATATTAGTTGTGGCCTTTGATCAAAATTGATCTTGAAGAAGGCTATCTTGCTATCACGTATCAAATATACAAATATTACTTTCACAATTAAAGGAAATATAGCCCTTTAACATGATTATTTAAACGTAGATTATTATTTTCAAGATACTTTTTCACTTGTAGTAAACAACTCACTGGTTGCCTATTACAACCACCACCAGTTATCTATACACAACTGTTATCACATGATGCCCATTAGATATCTGGATATTATTATTTAATTAATTAATCATCCACCCAGCATGTTGCATTAAAAAGTCCTTCGAACAACGTGGGGAAGCCAGCCCAGGTGTAAAACAGCGAGTTTGCGTACTTTCACGCAATTATAAACGGCTGGTGCCTTTGAACTTATGAAATCTTCAAAAATAGCGGATTTCATCATATTGCATCTCAACCTAAGAGAAGGTACGTCCTGCAGCAATTGTTTCAACTAGTTACGTCAAGCAGCGTTCCATACCGTGTGTATCAGGTTACACTGTGAAATGTTATGAGCTACATATTTTCCATGAAACCGGATTTCTATACATGGAATCGTGACGGCAGATTTTGATGCAATGGAAGTTCGTTTATTAAAGACAGTTATTTTGACGCCTTTTTAACGTTACTTAAATGTAACAATATTTTAGATATAGTTATTCTATTAGTATTTGATTTGTCAATGCCTACATGCATTTCTGAGATTTTTCGCGTTAATAATTTATTTGCGTTTTAAGCCGATGATTTGGGGGATGACTATTTACATTAGGAATTCCTGATTTCTTTATTATTTGATGTGATCATTTGAAGGATCAATATACGTGTGTTACATTGATTTTAAGCGAATTAGCTTTTATTGCATATGCCGTTTGAAGTTGATTTCAGCACTCCAGTTGTAGGTCAGCTTCCTAATTTTGGACATAGTGACACTTCGTAGCAACGAATTGAGTTAATTTAAGCGTTTCATGTGTTCTGAGACAGCTGGTGCACAACAAGGACCAACAATTTGTAAAAATACTAAGGCGTACGAGACGCCTTATTTTAATATAACGTCCCAATGAAAGAACTATAAAAATCTCAATTTCATCATCCCCAATCAAACTACAAAACTAATATTCAACTTATAAGATTTGGATTGATTTTCTGAAACCAGAAAAAGAGCATTCAAAATTGATCATTTAAGGATATACGATCAAATTGTGAGCTATAAAACAATATGTACTGTCGTTAGACTTATCACAAAAGACATCTTAATTTTCTTTCAATATTTCTAATGAACATGCTTATGACGGCCGAAATATTCTTCGCCGTGGGCATCTTTATTTTTTCCAGAACCAAAACGAACCAGGAAGATCCTTTCTTCCCTTTCAACGTAACTCTTTAAGAAGTCTACGAGGCAAGTCGAATTTTTTCCAACCTAAAGTTTATTATATAGCTTTGAAAGACTATTAGGTGGTTCCATAGCAGTAACAAGAATTTGTCCCTGCATCATTTCCGGTACTATTGTTTTGGCTATCGCAAACGAGCCCCCGTTCTTATAGCACATGTTCCACCTTTTATCAATTAACACGCACCTTACCAATATCATTATTATATATCAATTTATTGGATTTTATATCTGGTGTTCTACATTAATCCAAGGATATTTTGTTCCCTTCATAGGTTGTGTTCTGCATTACAAACAATTCTGCCAACATGTTCATCTTCTCGGTTTACTAAATATTTAATTCTCGCTGTTTGGATACATTGATTTAGGTTTGTACAAGTCTAAGTCATTGTCACAGTGAAGCTTATTTTTTAAAAATATCTGAAAGAGATTGTTCTGCTGAAGCCTGGGCAATAAATAAAATGCAAGAACAAAATGAAGGCCATGGAAATAGGTTTCTGGAGACGAAGCTGCAGGGTATCTAGAATAGAAAGCGAAAGGCGACGACGGTCGTAGAAGTTGGAATATATATCTGAACAATATTACATGCTGTCCAAGCCTCTGTATCTTTGTTCTATGACACAGTCATCACTACTAATTTTGATGCTACGCACTTGAATGTGTTGACGTATTCTGCAGCAACATTATAACTCACGAAGTTCCATTCCCACTCTTAATGTTTTAGTTTTGTCTGCAACTCTTGTCATTCTGTAAAGCAAAAGCGCGCTGCAGTAAACATCGAGATAATATTGCAGACTGAATCCACTGCTGCTGATTAAAACCATGTAGCAAGCATACACTAGTTCATGAACCAACATTAGCTGCATATTGAGATTGTCTACTTTATATTGACCCTTCAACTGTTTTACTTAAACTTTGAAAGGTCGCTCACTACTACATTAAACAGCAAACTACTTAAAACGTCGCCATATCGTACACCAACGTTAAACACAAATGATTCAAGACTAAAGCTTTGAGTATCCTCACATAGGTATAATTGCTTACGGAAATCTTGGCTCCGTAAAGAGGCATGTAGTTATAGGGATACCATATCACTACACAGCACTACATTGAAATAGATAAAACAAATGTGAAAAATTTATTACACATTGGATATAATTTAAAACAGCATCTATCAATCACCACCACTAAGTGGAGAATGAATTGAAACTAATAATCTCAATATTTGTTGACGGCACATTCCTGCATAATGTAACTTGAGTAATTCCAATTAGGTTATGCATTGCATTAGCATAATGCGGCTTGAATAATCCAGAATTCGATACTGCATCACAGGCGCTGTCGAAATCCACGTTTCCCTGAAATGTTTCCCATTCAATTAGTTCCATATTTCTATAATTTAACCTGGCTAATAGTCTCATCATCCCTACCATCATTTCAGGTGTATACTCTATTTCTGATAAACAATCATCAACTCATTAAGATATGTATAATATTAGTAGCGTACCGATATGCGACATTAAATGCCCTATAGTTGTCCTATTCGTTTTCGTTGAGCTCCATGTCGGAATCCGAACTCACATCTGGACCATTAAGCTTTAACTTACCAAGATATATAACACCTTTGTATCTATCCTGCGAAAGAATATGGCACAGAGTATCTTCGAATACATAACGAGCGTTGTCTTACAGCTTCGCTATAGCAAGTAATTTTTAACTACGGCCTTGATTATTTTTATAGGTGAAGTTTCTACTAAAACGCGTTTCCTAATATGGTGTTTCGACCCAACTCATATAATGCTTTAGCGCACAAGGAATTACTCAGCCTCTATTCCGGCTATAATGACCGCTTGAAAATGACTTACTTTGGTCTGATTCGCCCACCTTCGGTTAGGATTGCCGAATGCCAATTGCTTAATACCTGGAAATGGGCTGCCGCATTTCGGCTCGGCGATGGTTCCAATACTATGCCACTCGATAACGCGACCGCTTATTTTGTTGGCACCTAATCGCCAAACTGCAATGTTTGCGGGACTTCGCCATCTCCGAACAGCTAACTTTTCTTTACTTATCTATTCCCCATTAACCGTAGGAACTCCGGTTATGGCTGGTTTTGAGTCCACCTTCCACAACTAATTCACCCGTCATTCACTTCTGCACGCGACACCAAATACCTCACTCGCCGAAAACAAGTCGGCGTTCTCTATGATTCAAGCTGAGACCGATGCTCTCTTCTTCAAAACCGACTGCGCCTCAGGTATTAACACACTGACGCAATTTTAAATTACCACTGACGTTGCTAGATCTAATTTTTAAACTCCACTGACAAACAGTAAAACACATATGTAAGAAAGGGCAGTATATTGAAATGCTATTCCAAACACACTCAAGCGAGCCGAGTCAAGTTTCAGTTTCACGTAGTCACTCGTATCGCAATTTTTTATTCATTCGTCCGAGTTCTGAGTTCGGCGTGGGAATCCAAAAACAAAGTTTTGACAAAGAACGCGCCCGCCCGATAATAACCGCTCAGGCCATAACTCTTACGCCCTGAAAGGGCCAGATGTTGGCAAATACCGTCTCGGCCCGCATCAAAAGTACCGGACACATTAAAATCTTTTTGAAAAGCCGCAAAAATCTAGCACGTTTTCCAATAGTTCATATGTGGACTTTTTAGGCAGCTAACGGCTTAGGCAATCGAATGAAAACAGCAAATATGTTCAAACGTCTAAAGGCGAATAGCGCGTATGAATCAAAAATTAAAACATGTGCATCAAAATGGGCGGATGTCCGGCGGTCCGATTTCCGAGAATAAGTCTAAGCGGCCCGCAGGCGAACACAAAAATTCCGGACAGTTCGTGAACGATCCCAGATACGCCGGGGTCGTAAATTAAGCTCGCAGGCAAAAACCGCCCATAGGTCGGCGAAGCTGAGAAAACTGTTATTTAGGTATGCAAAAATATCGAAATTAATTTGAATAATTAGCATTGCGTTCAATTAAACTATCAAGTGTGGGGTACCGATACGTGCGAAAAAACACAATGGAGGCGATAAACTCCAGCCAGATGCCGAACCAGATGAACCGCTGAGCGCAGTTTAAATAACGTCCAAAAATTATCTCACCCTGGAGACTACAAGGGCCCAAAAAGTGAGGAAAAATATCAAACTAAACTCGTCGTGTTTGATATCAAAATGGGTGTTTATCTGTCAGCAAGCGAGCCCTAGGGAAATAAATCCGCTAATTAGACGCGCCAACTAATTAGCATTGAGGTTCCACCGCCGTCTAAAACAGCATCCCCGAAAAATATATTTACCCCCACTAGCCAATAAGCATCGAGAGAATTGATCACAAGGGAACTGGGCCCCTTAAATATAGAAACGAAGGCCAGAGAAAATCACCCTACCTCGGCGTGTCGAGCAAGAAGGCCAACCAGCAGGAAGCCACTCCAACCTAGAAGGAAGCCAGTCACTTGGACCCTCCAGCCGCTTCAAGACTTTGCTGTTTGGACGACTCGCCTCTTCCGGACTTAGCTATTTGAATATGATGTAATAAAAACGCTTAGTATTCTCCACAAGTTTATTACAGTTTAACATGTGACATGTTTCGAAACCAATACTGGTCTCGTCATCCGGCTCAAGCGTTAACCAGTACCGCATTATTTTATCCAACCAGATCTTTTTGGCAGCTGTAGCAGCAGCCAAAGCTTGAAGTTGCTGACGCTGGTTTTGTTGTCGATGAAGGTAGGGATTACGTGTTCCTTTTTACATGTGGTGGTGAACCATGTGTTTAGTTATCACCTCTTGTACATTGTGCAATAACTTTTAAGCATATGTTTTTTTGTTTTTGGATTTAACAAGGTGTTCCAAATCATCAATATACAGCGTATTGGGAAGTTGAACTATCTTAAGATGACATGTATTTAGCCCGACCGTCGTTCTCCAGGTTCTTTCTTGTACAAACACAGCAGACAACAATATACGTGCAACTGTTTTGCGTATCTTCTCATTCCTGGGAGTCAATACAACTTTAAATAGACTGAGGTTTTCTCGGGAAAGACCTGCGCCATCATAAAAACGCAGTAAAAGGTGCCACCTAGATACTTTAGGCAAGTATTCTTTCCCATCACACTCAACTTATTATTTGCCAGATCTTTCTTTTGTAGTTTACCCCCCACCTCCCCCCTGATTTGCTCATGTTGTTGAAACTACATTTATCTAAACATTTTACTTCACGTCTGTTAGTTCAACACCAGGAATCCAATATTCATAGTTGAAAACAATCTCCTTTCAAAATTATTGTTGAAAGACTTCCAATACAACAAAGTAAATATTTAAGGAACTTAAGTATGGCCAACACATAGCATTGATACCACCCCTTCTTAGTAACAGTTCGCCTTGATAGTATAAAACTGATCTAAAATCATTGTATTCTATGTTGACATAGTATTTCTCGAAGATCCCGTATTGGAGCATCAATTTATTAACTTCCGTTCGTAATTGGCATTATATTATTCTTGATTCTAATTACACCCTCAATCACTTGAACGTCTTCCTTCTCTCCTTTCCCATTTAAATTTCACGTCTTTCTTCGCTAATATCGTTAAAGACCTTGCGATCATAGTATACGAAAATTGTAAATCCTGAAAATGAACGAACAGAATTTACATATGGTAGTACCGAAAATTTCATAGCAAAGCCAGTATCTTCATGAGGTTGTACTCTAGTCTTACTGATTTCCGGGAAGAGATCTTTCGGCGGCTCTGACCCGCCGCTCCTCAGGCCATATTCCTACGTGTAGAATGACGCGCCTTGAACTTTACTTTACTGTATTCTATTTTGTCCATGAAACACTAACACATATAACATTAATTTTTTTTAAATTTTAATTGTTTTACAATATTAGTACATCTCCTCAAAACCCTTGGTCAAAGTTGTTAGAATGTAAGACAATGTCTTGCATAAGCAAAGACTTTCTTATAATTTACGTTTCTTAAAACTTTGATGATGTTTCTTAGCAAGACTACGGCTCTGTTTGCAAAACCGATGCGTACGCAATACAAAGGACACTAGAAAAATTTTGCAAACGAATTTATTTGTTTAAGATCTTCTAAAGCATTTTCCTTCACATTCGATACGCTTTTGTGTTTTTTAAACCAATCGTCGAATCAAGCCCTTCACGTTTGCGCTGAGGCACGTTTTCGTCACTAGCCTGCATCAGTTCCTAATCGGTTAAAAATTGTCTTCCCTTAAGCCGATTCGCCACATACCGGAACAAATCGAAATCACAAAAGTGCAAGACCAAGGCAGTAGGGAAGGTGTACAAGCCTATTCAACCTGGGCATTACCAAATAGGCGGCACAAGCATTGGCTGCATTGCAAAAACTTTGTAGTGGTGCAGAAACCATGTGTTAATCCACGACCTGGGACGAAGGCTTTTAAGCTACTATGGGATACGGGTTCCCTATAGCTGTGTATACCACTTCGCAGTAACCATTTTCTCTGACGTCACGCACCGAAATTCTTCTCTCTGTGAAAAAACGATAATCATCGACTTTTCCACTCGCCCTAAACTTCTAATTGTGACTTGAGCTGTCTCATCTTCGAACACCCACACATGTTTTGTGATTTCTTGGTGACATCGTAGTAATAACGCCACGCCTCATCACCTGCCACGATGCCATTAACGAGTAGTATGTGCACTCGTGCTGGCTAGTCCTTTCGACACTGCTGTTCCCTATTATCATTTAAATACAAGTTTCTACTTCAATATTTTTCAAATGAGTACTGAAATTAGGCTCCGAAGTGGTTCCAAAACCGTACCTGAAGACAAAGACGAAGCTTTGATGCAACGTATAATAAAACAAATTTTAACTTCGGATACTTTCATTTCTACGTTGTGTGATAAAATTTCCGATGGAATTAAAACGGCCTTGCGTGAAGAATTGCGATCGGAATTCACCGAGAAAATCAAGGTGTTGGAAACTAAGGTGGTATCGTTACAGGCTCAACTCGATACAAAAATTGACAGTTTGGAGCAGTACTCCAGAAGAAATAACTTACGTGTTTATGGTATTCCGGAAGCTAATGATGAGAGCACAGATGATTTGATTGTAAACTTATGCAAAGCAAGGCTTGATTTGGACATATCATCAACAGATATTGACATAAGTCACAGGTTACCTGTTCGTGACAAAACTCGAGGTCCTAGACCCATAATAGTTAAATTTGTGAGTCGCACTGTGAAGAATGCTGTTTACAACAGAAAGCGTAAGCTTGCTAAAAGCAATATTACAATCAAAGAGGACCTTACTCAACGTCGTGCCACTTTGCTCAAGACCGTTACAGAAAAGTGTCATGCGAAAAACACATGGACCATGAACGGAAATATCTGTGCAATAATTGGCAATGAAAAAAGGATAATAAACTCAGAAACTGATTTACAGAAGTACTTAACCATTCAGCAGGGGCAGGGCAGCGGCTAGAGAATTTAAGTGAGTTCACCTAGCCTACCTTGTAACCTTGGTCTAACTTACGGACTGATAGTGTTATATCTTGTAAATAAATGTCGACATACCTTGCAGGATTATTAGTTATTTGTTTATTTTAAAGTAGTAATTCACGCGTGATTAATTATTTACTCTGATTGTTACTATGCAGTGATTATCCAAGTGTGTGCATACTTTCACGTAAGTTTTTGCTCAATATTTTTATTTGTACTTGGCTTATATTTTCACGGTTTTATTTAAAATGAAAATCGGACATATAAACGTTCGTTCCCTCACTGCCCATTTTAATAGTTTTAAAAATTTAGTACTGGATAACGATTTTGATGTTTTGGGCATCTCGGAGACGTGGTTAAGTAGTCATTCTGATGTTCAACAGTTAGCGATTGATGGTTATAATTTTTATCACTTACCAAGAGAAGGCGTGGGCGGCGGTGTTGCATTTATAAAAACAAAGTATGCGTATGACATAATTTTTGAAGATATTGGGGTTCTCATGGAGCAGATCTGGTTCGTTTTAAAAACTAATAATTTTAAATTAACAATTGGCGTAATTTATAGAAACCAAAAAACAAATTTTCAGTCCTTTTTAAACAGTTTTGAAGACATTTTATCAAACACAACGCCTATGGCAGAAGAGTTCTGCTGCTTGGGAGATTTTAACTTAAACGCTTTAGATACTCATTCTTCTCAATTTTCACATTTCACTTCAACTCTAGAGTCATTCAATTTACACCAAATAATAACAGAACCTACCAGAATCACCGAACATTCAATCTCTTTACTAGATTATATTATAACATTTAACGATACGGTTTTAGTCCAGTCTGGGGTTATGCATGTTCATGACATTGCAGATCATAGTCTTACATATTGTGGTTATCCAGTCGACTCTCCACCTGAAACACCCAGGTCTTTTTGTTTCAGATCCTATAAATTTTTCGATTTGGATCAGTTTAATTCTGATCTAATGTCTGTTCCTTGGTTTTATATTTTCGATATGCCTAATATAGATGATAAAGTTGCTTTTCTTGAGACAAATTTGATTAAGATCTTTGACATACACGCACCTTTCATCACTCACTCTTATAGTTCTTTAAATAAACCATGGATCACGGAAAATATTGAACTTCTTATATCATTGCGCGACAAGGCGCATGCTAAATTCAAACGCACTAGATCTCCCGCACATTGGAATTCATATAAACAATTACGAAACTACACAACCTTTGCAATAAGGAAGGAGAAAAAAGCTTTCATTTCATACCAACTTCAAAACAAAAATCTTAAGCAACTATGGTCATAGTTAAGGGCAATGAATGTTATAAATTCTAAAAAATCTTGTGTGGACTTACCACCTGAATTGGGTGATTGTAATGCCATAAACGCATTCTTTTCTTCAACACAAACTACTTCGGGTGCCGACGCTGAACTGTTAAATTATTATAATTCAAATTTAAAGCCATCTGTGTTTCATAAACTTACGTTCAGTAAAACTTCAGAAACTGAAATCCTCGAAATCATTCGTGGGCTCACATCTAAGTCTGCTGGTGTTGATGGCATTAGTTGTAAAATGATTTGTCTTTGTTGTCCATTTATTCTCCCATATCTTTGTCATATTTTTAATTATTGTATTGAGCATGGTGTATTTCCGTCACGTTGGAGAGAGGCGGTTATAACTCCAATCCCAAAAAATAGTAATCCCAGGGTACTAGCCGATTTGAGACCTATTAGCATTCTTACAGTTTTTTCTAAAATTTTAGAAAAACTTTTGGCTATTCAACTTCGTGAACATCTTAATATTAACGAGATTCTTTCTGACACACAATCTGGCTTTCGAAGTGGATTTGGCTGCGCCTCGGCCCTTTTGGACGTGACCGATGATATTTTCAGAGCAACGAATGATGGCAACTTAACCGCTTTGGTTCTCTTGGATTATTCGAAGGCTTTCGACACTATTAACCATAATTTATTATTATCTATTTTGCATTTTATTGGTCTAAATGATACCGCCATACAACTCTTTTCGAATTATATTACTAATCGCTCACAAGTTGTGAAATGTAAGTCTACATTTTCTTCTTCTATTAATGTTCAATCGGGAGTGCCCCAAGGTTCTATCTTGGGTCCAATTTTATATACCATTTATACTTCTAATTTATCTTCATGTATTCAATATTCTAAAGTGCACTTCTATGCCGACGATACCCAAATTTATTATTCATTTTCTGCTACAAATGTTATAGAAGCTGTGACAAAGTTAAATCTTGACTTAAATAATCTACTAAATTTTTCTTCAAAACATAGCCTTCGTTTAAATCCAAATAAGTCGTCGGTCATGGTCTTTGGGAGTCGGGGTGCTAGGGACGCTGTTCTGCCCGAGGTTAAGATCTTACTCGAAAACCAACTTTTGATGGTATCTGATGAGACTAGAAATCTTGGAGTTATTTTGGATACACGAATGAGTTTCAAATCACATATAACAAAGTTACTTCAAAAATCTTACTCAACTTTTAAACTACTTTACGGCAATAGACACATTTTAGATCAAAAACTCAAAATTTCATTATGCGACTCGTTAATATTATCTAACTTTAATTTTTGCGATGTGCTTTACCATCCATGTTTAGATAGTATGGACTCTGCGCGTATCCAACGAATGCAGAACTCTTGCCTGCGCTTTGTTTTTGGAATCAGAAGGAGAGAGAGAATCTCCCATACGCTTGCTTTGGCTCGTTGGCTGCGCATGTCGGATAGACGATATTTGCATTCTGTAAGCTTTTTTCAACGGATAATCACCACCAAAACTCCGCCATATCTTTATAATAAGATAACCTTTCGCACTGATGTCCATAACTTAAACCTACGTCTTCGGGGACAATTAACAATTCCTCGTCACAGACTACAATTTTTCAAGCGTTCCTTCTCATATAACATTGCTAATCTGTATAATAATGTACCTGCTATTTTAAAGAGTTCACCTTCCTTGTTGTCGTTTAAAAGGCGAGTTAAATCCTTTTTATCAGGCTAGTGAGGGAATCTGCGTGTATGTACTGCTTCTGCATTTAATGTGTGTTGGTTGGCCATAGTCTAAGCGCGTGCTTCTTTTTTTTTCTCTTTTCTTCTGCAGGGTGTGCTGGACAGTTTGAGTGCACTTAATTTTTGTTTAATTGTTTTGAGAAATGTTTGCAGGACTGGTGGGAGAACAGCTGGTTGCCTTTTGTGACCAAGCTGAACCAGTTCTTTTTGCCTACTAACATGTGGTTTTGTTAAGGAATATGTTTTTTTTTAATTATTTTTATTATTGCATTGTTCTTATATTTACTTACATACATGTACAATATATATATATATATATTTTTTAGTTAAATAATTCAACAGTTGTTAGGCAATAAATGAATTTTTATTTATTTATTAATTTATTATTTATATGATGTACTCGCTCCAAAATTATAATTGCACTAAACAGTGCATGCTGTGGAATATTCTACTGGTACAATTTTGTTCAACAGTTTGTGTTGAACAAAATTAAATTAAATTATCTCAGTAATGTCAATCAATATAGGTAATTTAGTACAAGATGGAGCTAGCTTTGAAATCTATGTTGCCGAATGGTGCTCGGTCTGAAGGGTCTACCGCTAGATTTTCAGTAGTCTGTCGTTAATTGGTGGTGAAAACGTTAACTTAGAACCCCCGGAAAGAAAAATAAAAAAACCCGAAACTGCAATGGCGCTAGCGTAATAATTTGTGGCGCTCGATAGGACTAGATATAAGAATCTAGCTCTTGACTTCGAAATCATTTATATTGGTGGTATTGATTATCTCATCAATTTTATGCCGTACAATTCAAATGGGAGTAACGCTAGGTGTAAAATTTGTGGCGCCAGATTGCGCTAGGTGTAGAGAATCTAGCGCTAGGTTTTCAGAAGCCTATCGTTAATTTGTGGTGCTAGCGTTAACTTAGCACCCCCCGAAAAGACCAGTAAAAATGTCCGAAACTGCAATGGCTCTAGCGTAATAATTTGTGGCGCCAGATTGCGCTACATGTAGAGAATCTAGCGCTAGGTTTTCAGAAGCCTATCGTTAATTGGTGGTGCTAGCGTTAACTTCGCACCCCCCGAAAAGACCAGTAAAAATATCCGAAACTGCAATGGCGGTAGCGTAATAATTTGTGGCGCTAGGTTGCGCTAGATATAAAGAATCAAGCGCTTGATTTGGAGATCATTTGGAATAGTTGGTGGTGCTATGTTAACCATCAATTTTATGCCGTACAATTCAAACGGGAAAAGCGCTAGGTGTAAAATTTGTGGCGCCAGATTGCGCTAGGTGTAGAGAATCTAACGCTAGGTTTTCAGAAGCCTATCGTTAATTGGTGGTGCTAGCGTTAACTTAGCACCCCCCGAAAAGACCAGTAAAACTATCCGAAACTGCAATGGCGCTAGCGTAATAATTTGTGGCGCTAGGTTGCGCTAGATATAAAGAATTAAGCGCTTGATTTGGAGATCATTTGGAATAGTTGGTGGTGCTATGTTAACCATCAATTTTATGCCGTACAATTCAAACAGGAAAAGCGCTAGGTGTAAAATTTGTGGCGCCAGATTGCGCTAGGTGTAGAGAATATAGTGCTAGGTTTTCAGAAGCCTATCGTTAATTGGTGGTGCTAGCGTTAACTTAGCATCCCCCGAAAAGACCAGTAAAAATATCCGAAACTGCAATGGCGCTAGCGTAATAATTTGTGGCGCTAGGTTGCGCTAGATATAAAGAATCAAGCGCTTGATTTGGAGATCATTTGGAATAGTTGGTGGTGCTATGTTTACCATCAATTTTATGCCGTACAATTCAAACGGGAAAAGCGCTAGGTGTAAAATTTGTGGCGCCAGATTGCGCTAGGTGTAGAGAATCTAACGCTAGGTTTTCAGAAGCCTATCGTTAATTGGTGGTGCTAGCGTTAACTTAGCACCCCCCGAAAAGACCAGTAAAACTATCCGAAACTGCAATGGCGCTAGCGTAATAATTTGTGGCGCTAGGTTGCGCTAGATATAAAGAATTAAGCGCTTGATTTGGAGATCATTTGGAATAGTTGGTGGTGCTATGTTAACCATCAATTTTATGCCGTACAATTCAAACAGGAAAAGCGCTAGGTGTAAAATTTGTGGCGCCAGATTGCGCTAGGTGTAGAGAATATAGTGCTAGGTTTTCAGAAGCCTATCGTTAATTGGTGGTGCTAGCGTTAACTTAGCACCCCCCGAAAAGACCAGTAAAAATATCCGAAACTGCAATGGCGCTAGCGTAATAATTTGTGGCGCTAGGTTGCCCTAGATATAAAGAATCAAGCGCTTGATTTGGAGATCATTTGGAATAGTTGGTGGTGCTATGTTAACCGACCCCCGAATTGATTACAGTCCCGACATTTTGGACATAAATGTTTGCTAAAAATTTCCAGTTTACCAATAACACAAACAATTTTAATGAATCTAGAATCAGACCACGTTTCTACCTTAGTTTCATTCAACAGCACTCCGCTATTCGAGAATACAATTTCGAAATTAATAAAATGCGATGTCCTTTAACATCAGCTGAAAGACATTACATCCTGTCCTACATCTATAGAATCTCCAGAAGAAACTGATAAAGATTTATAAACGTACTACTGCAATAAGTACCGCTGTAACATACTCAACCACTATCCAAATGAAGCGAACACCCAACTATGGAATTCCTCCGTCATTCATTCTGACTCTTGTCAACAATAAAAATAGACTACGGCGACTATGGGCTAGAATCAGAAACTCTCCGATAAAAGTGCAGCTGAATCGTGCCACATGTGAAGTAAAACTTGCTTTAGATTACTATAGAATTAACAACTATAAACGCTACATATCGGAGCTACAGCCAAGGGCGGCTACACCGAGCTCTGTAGCCTAGTGCGTTGCACGTCTACCTAGCATTCGGGAGATCGTGGGTTCGATTCCCGCGACCGTCTGCCTTGATTCAGGTTTTTAGGTGGTTTTCCTGAGCCAACAGAGTACCTTCTTTAAGGTGAATGCCGGGCAGTATTTCTCAACCTTTCCTGTTCTTTCTTCCAGTCTCCAACCCCCCTTTATCTCATCCATCCCGAGTTTCCCGTTCTTGGCTGAAGAGGAACGGAAGGCCCTATAGCAGCCCGCCCCTAGTTGGAGGAATTGCAATGACCTTAACCTTTGTTCTTTCGGACTCCTACTATGTGGCAAGCCACTAAAGGATTATTGAAGCACCAATCCAGGTATCAATCATCAGAGTTAATAACGAAGTTTATACCACAGACAAAGAGATGTGTAATATTTTTGCTGACCAGTTGGAAAATAGAGTTACTACCCAATGTACGCCGACACGTTGAACTAACGTTGAAACATAACCTTGGACAAAGCGTTATATTAACGGTGAAGTGTCACGAAAATCATCCAGTTTTTCAACGGTATGTGGTTGATTCAACGTCAGTCTATAACGGCCTTTTAACGTTAAACTCGTGACCAAAAAAAAAGAACGTTATCCACGGTCGTCGTATTTAATATCTAAAACACGTTAGCTATTGCAGACTGTTTGACGTGCGTTCTACGTTTGGTTGCCAAGCCGACGTCTATTGCGAGTTACTTTATTGCACAATATTAAAGCATATGTTAACGTTATAATGTCGTTGCCTTTACAACAGAAAAAGTACGCGTTTTATGTGTCAAAACTACACTTTTTAACGACATTTATAGTAATATGTTAACGTTATAAACACGTTATGTCTTAACCACAACTTTAACTTGTTTTTGACGCTAAAACGAAATTTTATTTGAAACAATATTGGCGTTTTATTTACGTACAGTATTACGACAAAAAGACGTTACTTCTTAATCGAAACATTCACCTATTTTTTACGTTACAGTTATGTTTTATTTTAGACTAAACGCCTTTGAAACGTTACCATTTTGGTAAATGCAAAGTTATAACATACATTTTCACGAACTTTTCACCAGAAAATTTTACTTTAAAGGAAATAGACCAGGCAGCGTATTGCAAAATTTTCTAAATCGTCGAAGTCTAAGTTACACACATTGCATGTCGAATAGATATTAGTAATATTTATACTAACTTGTGATAATGCATCTCACAAAACTCGAGCTTTTATATCGAAGTTTTCATTAAAAAAAAATAACATGTAAAACACTTACGCACGAGTTTGTAAATCTAAGAAGTGAACTTTCAAAAACCAGTACGACAATCTCTAATATATTATGTCAATTGAGGTTTGTTTAAATTGTATTGCATTATTTTTTGTATTTTTCTTTTCTATACCATTGCTGCCAATTGTAGTAATTTGTTTCTCTGGGCATTATAGGACGTTTGGTTTCAGCCCTTATCTGAATATAATAAATAAAAAATAACTAAATAATTAGAGGTAAAATTAACGATATGTGTTGAGTATCTATATGTGGAAACAAGTACGAAAAATAAAACGTATCCAACGTATAAGTGGTTATTTATTATTATTTCTAATATATTTTGCATAGATTTATGAATAATAAAAGGTAATATTATATCATATAAATATTATGAAATTAAAAGTAAGAAAAATTGTAAATATAAAACGCATTAAATTTTAAACCAATAATGATTATAATTATGTGTTTAGGAACCAAACATACATTTTAATCCTTTTAATTTAATTATGCGTGTATTTCACAAACATATATTGCATACGGAAAATGCTTAACAAAGCGTCAGCAGTAATGTAATCAGTGCTCGAATGACCCGGTGAACATCCTGCAATTCTGCACTCTGCAAGTTTGTTTATTATGAAATTAGACACGCACGTAGAAATAGCAGCTTGAACTAGGGCAAATATTAAACTTTGTAAGCTAAGTCAGTATTTTTACATGTATAAGTAGAAAAGAACTAGTCATTAAATTAATACAGTTTGAAATCTTGTTTCACTGTGTTCACGCTGCCCAACGGACCCCAGATCTTTTGTTACATCATCTCGTGTGAGACCGCACGAGACCGTTGGGTTGCACCCTTTTTAATTCCTGCACCCCTAAGACATATCCTGTAATTTGTCCAAAATAAATTCATACAGTCCACTACAAGCTCCATCCTGAACATTTAGGTCCTTCGGTCCATTAAAACGTTTCTGCCCCTAGTATCTGATATTTCGAGCCTTTCAACGTTCCTGCTCCTAGCATTTGGTCCAGTAATCCCTTAAACGTACCAGCCCTCTTTGAACAAGACCGTTACGATGGCGCAGCGACGGGAGATTTTCAAAACCCAAGAAGATTTAGCAGAATCCATTCGCAGGCAGATTATCAACGTGAAGAAGGATGGCCCATCAAGAAAAAATGCAGCATATATCACCGCTCGCAGAGCCACCCTAAAACAACTTTGGGAAGAATTTGAGGCCAACCATTCAGACCTGGCGAAGGAAGTCGAGGAAGAACACCCTTATTTTAGAAACAATTTTTTTCAGCAAACCAAAGACGTTTACAATGAAGGGGTTGCCCTGCTCGACAAGTGCGAAGAAAATCTAGCCACACTAGGTGAACGTTCACAGCAGCCAGTAGCGCCAAAAGAGGACACGACCACAGTTGCTGACAAAGAGGGACAGCATTTTTATTGGTTCAAAGACCTCAAATCTTGTATTTTTATTGGTCAGTTTTTGATAGATGACAAGTGAGTTGAATAGTCGTTCGGAGTACTCCAGTACTAACAGATACAATTAAAACTTAATCATGTTTACAGGTAGAACATTATTGCAGCCTTGGACTTTGTTCACTTAATCGGTTACAATCTGCCATCATTAATTATTATGGCTCCCATTCTGTAATTAATTTAAACCACAAACCACATAATATCTGCATAATTAGGCTTTGTCACGAAATACTCGCCTATTTAAAACTTCCCCTGTCAGTAACTTTCCACAAATTCATATTTTTCTAAACATGCTCGAGTACTACCTGATGTTACTATTGTTTGCTCCAGAACTGTTTGCACAAAACCCAGTGAGTGATGCTTTGTTTGCAAAGGTAAGATGTTAGGAAGTACCAATTACTAATATAATGAGAACATTCTTTATAGTTTCACCAACATGAATATTCACTGATAGTTGAACGAGCAGAAGTAGTTCGCTATAACAAAAAGTACATAAATCTCTTCGTAATTGTACCTTTCAGGTACAATCGAACATGTAAAGCACTTAATATGACATTTAATTTCAATGTAGACATACTGAACTTCGATGTAAGTACTACTTTCGTCATCAATATTTTTAGTTAACGTATACAGGGTGTTTGCAGAACGCTAGGCAGCTCGTAACTTCGTTAATAATTGAGATTTCGAAAAGAACTTTCTTTTGTTTTAAATATCCAATTTAATCCATGGTCTCATATTTTTACGTAGTGATACATAACTTTGGGGTTTTAAATAAAACACCCTGTATATTTTTAGATACTTGAAATCAGCACTAAAAGTACTTTATGATAGCATTTTTAAATTTAAATTTCGGAATTTTTTTAGCCAAAGTTGGCCATAAATTACCTACTTAAAATCACTAACAATCGAACCAGAAATGCAAAACAAACTCCACTTGGCTCTAAAAATGTCTCATGACCGAATTATAGCACCAAACATACTAAAACAATTGAAAACTATGTTTTTTTAAATGGAACAATATGAGTTTCATTAAACAGTTGAAAACTACAATAAAAGGACTTTTCAACGGTGTACCACATTCGCCATTTCGTTTAGAAGTAGCTTTTAAAAAATCAAAAATACGTAAATCAAATTAAAAATAAATGTTACTGTTAATGAAACGCCCATTATTCCATTTAAATAACATAGTTTTCAACTATTTTAGCACGTTTGGTGCTATAATTCTTGTTCAATTGTTAGTGATTTTGCAAAATTCATGGCCTACTTTGGCTAAACACTTTTTTTAATTTTGAAAAATAATAACCTTTCAAAATTTTAATTTAAGGATGCTATCATAAAGCACCTTTAGCGCTGTTAGCAAATACCTAAAAATATAGGTTTATTTAAAAAAAAAAGTCGTGTATCACTGCGCAAAAATAGGAGGACATAGCTTAAATTGGTTTAACTCAATTTGTAGATTTTGTACTGGGATTTAAAACAAAAATAAGTTTTTTTCGATATCTCTATTATTAACGAAATTATGAGCTGCCTAGCGATCTACAAACACCCTGTATGCATTGCATAAACTAGGTACTTATATTAATTTTTTTTATATTGATAAAACTTTAAAAGTATACTCGTATATATCATGTGTTCAAAAAGAAATTACATGACCATGGAAAATAAAACTAATGTCAACAGCAAGCATAAGACAAAGCAATCTTTGGAATTTTCAATCATATAATATAAAGTTGCAATGACACCAACAGTGATGACAGATAATGAATTCTAAAGCTTACTGTTGACATTACTTTTATTTTCCATGGCCAACACTTATGTAATTTCTTTTTGAGCACACCGAGGAAATAGTAGCAAGCACAACAAATATAGAACACCTAATTTCTTTTATAGAAAATGTTTTATCAAGCAACTTCACTTGGTCTACTCTGCCAATAGCTTTTCATAAAAAAAATTTTTTTTTCTAGGTTACAATGCAATCTTATAAGTTTCTAAGTAATGAGTATCGCTTATTTCCGATGCGAATAGGAGCTAATGTTTGTGATATGATTAAAGCAAACCTTGGTGGTACAGGGATGTATAATTGTGGGAATTTTACTAGTTGCGCAGCTGTAAAGGTATGTAACAGCCGCTCATTAACTTTTAAGCAATCCAACGACTTCAAGGCTTTATTAACTGCATTTGTGTTTGTCAAAACTGTAACGGGGATTACTTCTTTAAGCTATGTAGAAGTCTCATGCACTCAACTTCACTAAATTTGATAGTATAAAGTGTATCTTTATAATACTCAGGTATATTTCTATAACGGTACAGTAAATTCAAATTAACCATTTCTGCAGTTAATAAATTTATTTACACTAACTTATTTACAATTGTGAGGCAAAATTGTTCTAACGAAGTTAATAAATTATATAGTGCGACCAACATATTCACTCCTTGAAGTTCCACAGCCGCCATCTAATCTCGTACTTTAATAAGTCTTTTTCCAGCCTTGTAACGTAAATTACTATTCCACGCTTATTTATTTAATGGCTGAAGATATAAGCTCGACTTCGACGATTATTTCTGTTTTTAAACACAAATTACTAATGTCTGTTCTCAAAAAAAATTGTTAAGCCCTCCCCACAAACGTATGATTGGCTATAACCAGTTTTTCACGTTAAAAATTAATAAAAGCGCGCCAAGTTTCAAATAGGAAAGGGCTTGCTGGAGATACGAGTTTTAAAAATATCTCGTATAGAAAAATTCAATTCAAATGTCGCGCGCTTTTGTAGGGAGTGGCCTACTAGTATTGGTTGTACGAAAATTAAAATCCTATTATTGTTAGTCGTGTACTTGCAGCTTCGAAAAATAAGATAGATTACGCAATATAAATTACCAATTACAACGTTGCCTGGATTAGCATTTTAATAATAATGAACATAGAATCCGAGATACCACATTTTCCGGTGTACTTGCGCTTGGTAGTTTGATTTGTTACGTTATTTGTTCGCTTCCGATCGCTGATATAATTTTTCTTTTTTATGTTGTTTTACCTGTTGGTGTAAGCTGTCCTTTCTGAATTGGTTAGTTCCTATTTACATAATTACCTCAAGAAATTATTTAATGTCAATTAAAATGATATCTTTACGTACCAATATCTGTAATTATTTAGAAATTATTACTAAAATACTGATCTGGTCAGCTTTAAAATATGTCATTTGGGTTGCATATTCTACTCTGTTTGTTCGTTGTGGCAAGTATAGCTGTATCAAAATACATCACTATTCCTGTTTTACAGTTAAGACAAACTTATACCGTATGCAATTGGAAACCAGACCAATCACAATTACCACCACTGGTACCTTCTGGACGATATATGATTGAAGCGCAGATTTACTACAGTGAGAATAAAGCCGCACTTGCACGTTTCTATGGAGAAATTTCTCGCCCAGAAGTTTAATATTTGTGTATAATTGCATCAATCCATCCCCTGGAACACCTTTGCTATAAATTTATGGCTAGAATGCTAATACCATATAAATTATAAATACAAATGGGATGTAGTATTAATAATAAAAAATAATTTTGTGAAGCGATTTAACATTAATTGAATGATCTTGATATAATTAAAACCCATTTTTGTAGTAACTCGTCTTTCATCTTACTTCCCTCTTTAGTATTTATTCTGTAAATCCCGTTTGTCGATGTCTTTTTATTTTTACTGCTTGTCAGGTCCTACTGAAGACGTTACCCCCTCGCTGGATTTTGAATGTAAGCAGCAGAGAAAGCGTCATTCGTTGCATCGAACTTCTCCACCCAAGATTTTTAGCGCGGTGATAGATCAGCTATTATTGCCCAGATATAGTCCAGCACAGAGGATGAGTGTGGTATGCGATAATTCCGCAAACGCAAATGTTTGTAAAGCCCTTTACCTTGATGCTTTGGTAAAATTACGACAATGATCAGCTTTCTAAAGCCCCGATTGCTAATCTGAAATTACAAATATTCTCTCGTTTCAAGTTTCACGAAACATTACATCGGCTTATGGTTAGTAATACCACATGAATTTGCCCCGTCGATATTCTCGGAGCTCTTTATTTTCGTTCCGTTTTCGAGCGACGAGTACCATTTGCGAGAAAGCCTTCGTCGTTCAAGTTTTGGTAGCAACCAAACCACCGTCCGACCAACATTTTAAATAACGCTTTGTAATTATAAATTATCGCCAATTTTATAATATGAGTTTATAGCAAGTAAGCCTGCCGTAGCGACATAGTCTTGATCATATATATAATACACATATATTGCTAGTAGGGCCTGGAAACCTCAGAAAACATTACGGCGCCGACATAGTCTCACTTAGAGTATAACGCGTCTCGTGCGCATGCGTGAGAATTCGAACTCCGCCTTTAGAAGTGAATTTTAAACTTGACCACTTCCCCATTGGCCGGACGACGACGCCGCGCTTGCACACAGCTCACCATTATACATTGAAGAGTTGGTTGTCTGTCTCACTTCCTTGGTGAGTTTCCCACTCATAGCCGCTAGCAATATAGTAACTATTAGATATATGGTCTTGATACATATTCGCATTAGCAGCGCAGTACCGCCTTCGGCTCTCTGCATCTATGTATCAGTATTTCTTGTGACAAACACATGTGAAAATATTGCTTATCAGGCAATGTTTTGAAACACTTCTTCTTTGTCGTCACAGCTGCAAGCTAGCCGACCCAATTGCAACGTTTTTAATGTTATCTTAATACAAAATATTATCCGTTTAGAATGTCCCCACCATTAAAATTCATATTTACTTTACACCTGAGGATGGCTTCGTTTTTGTCTTTTTACTATGACATAAATGATAACTGTCAAGAATGTAAAGCTTTGTTAAATCGATATTTACGGAATAATAACGTTAAATTTAAGGCCGTCGACAAAATATGGTATGCAAACTCGTGCTAAAAGTGTTAGTGCACTAACATGTTATGGAACTCAGCTTACAGCTACTTCATAATGTTCATTTCTCGTGCACTAAACATTCACTTTCAGCATTAGTATCAAAGTATTATAAATAGCAATTTTAAGCAAATATTTATTAAATATAAAATAGTCAGTTGCTACAACAAATCTATAATTTTCAAAACAGCTTTCAAGATACTACCATAGTTACTAAAAACGAATATAGGGTTCCAAATATTATAGTTCTTGGGCTCTTAGGAGTAAGTAGATATCCTATGATTGTATTTTATTTAATTTGAACTTTAAAAATTAGGTAGCTTTAGAAAAATGTATTATAAAAACATAAAGTATTACTGTACAGTAGTTTTCTTACAATTTTAATTTTAAATCAGTCAAAGTTTAATAAATTAAACATTGTGTATTTAGTAAAGTGTCAATCATAGGGTAAGAATCGGCAAGAATGTAGAAATAAAAAAAAATAATATAAAGTGCGTGCAACAGTCGCCACTGAGCGTGGTATAACGCTTTATGAGACCCGCCTACCACCTCAAAAGCGAAATGTATTTAAAGACCTAATTTTAAAATAAAATTGAATAAAATTTTAAATTAAAGGAAGCCAGTTTAATCTCTAAATGCTTAACTACTCAACTCAACTTGACCTTGACTATATGGTGGTTGCCTCAGGAGTCTCATCTTAATGTTTATCTTGCGCTGCTAGAAGTCGACTTGAGAAAGAACATACTCAACAGCGACTCCAACCTGAGAACATCAAGGGAATACATACAGCTAAAGGTTTCACTTCTTTTCAAAATCCCGAAAATCTTCAAGATATTTCCACCTTCTGCTTCGGCTACCACTATCTCCTACGTCTTCCTTATTAGAGTCAGGCGATCCGCTCATGTGGTCATGGACCTACCTTACACCCCACTCCAGCCACAACCGGTTCGCCGCCGCAAACCGCCCCTGATGCACATACCACTCAGCATAACAATCTTGCTACATAAGAACCTCTCCTGATCTCCAGTTCGGGAGCGCCAGTCACTAGCAGGGCCTATTGGTTCCACCTTCTGCTGTGTGATCTAAGGTATGGAACTGGATGCCATTCCCGAGGATGTCAAGTCGAGGTGGATGAAAATCGGCATCCCCATTACAAATACTACACACATATATGGATGTAGCATTCCACAGTCAGAGCTACATTCTTAGACATCAAGCAAGCTTTCGACAGGGTATGGCATGCAGGCCTATTATTCAAAATTAAACTTCACTTCCCAAGCCAATTGTACTTGTTATTAAAGTCATACCTAATCGATAGGATATATCAAGTTAAGATCAACAGTACTGTGTCTAACTACCACAAGATTACCTCTGGAGTCCAGCAAGGCAGCGTGTTGGGACCCTTACTGTACTTGCTGTATACCTCTGATACCCCTACCGTAGACAACACCATAATTGCAATGTTTGCCGACGGTACGGCTATTCTTTCAATCAGTGAAAATCCGGAAACAGCAACATCACACCTGCAAGATCACCTCAACACTCTTCAAGACTGGTTTGGCAAGTGGAGAATAACAGTGAATAGCGATAAATCTGCACACGTCACGTTTACCAATAGGCGCATCACGTGTCCACGTGTCATATTTAACAACAACCCAATACCTCAGAAGACCGAAATCAAATATCTCGGACTGCACCTGGATCAGAAATTAATCTGGAACACGCATTTCAAAACAAAAAGAAAACAAATCGATCTAAAAATAAAACAAATAAACTGGCTGGTCGGAAAACAATCCCAACTATCCATACAAAACAAATTACTCCTATATAAAGTAATACTAAAGCCAATATGGACATATGGAATCCAGCTGTGGGGATGCACAAAAGCATCACACACCAAGATCCTACAAAGATGCCAATCAAAAATCTTTAGAACCATAACAGATGCTCCGTGGTACATCACAAATGAAACCATCCACAACGACCTAGAAATTCCATATGTGGCGGACGAGATCAAAAGGCTTGCAAAATCGTACACCAATAACTTGGCAGGGCATGAAAACCAACTCGTGGATCAACTGTCTAACCAACCGACCGTCACTAGGAGGCTAAAAAGAAAATGGCCACAAGACCTACCTCTAGACGGCAACCAAAACCAGTAAAATAAATATGGGGTAACGGCACTGGCCGAACCCCCCTCATGCTATATAATTAACTTTATAACATTTACTTATTACTCTTGTAACGAGTAGATTGTAAA
>CALNHX010010162.1:0-42802 GCA_940337035.1 Agriotes lineatus | reverse complement strand
CGTCTCAGTGGACGCTTTCCTCAAAAAAACATTACACAGCTTATAATTGGTTCAGTATTTAGGCTGACATACTCATGTACGATGTAAAGTACATGCAGTAATTCAAAAGCAGAAAATAATGATCTGGTACGACTTCCAGAATCAGCTAAACCATAACATCGGCAGACATAGTGGAGGTGCTACATGGCTCACCTAATAAAAGAACTGCAAATTGTGATAAGAAGATTTCCTTCGGTAGAAATGTAGTTTATGACTATACGATTTATTGAAGAAGGGGAGGCTTCTCGAAAAGTCGCTAGAATTCAAGATGGCGGCGGTAATTCAAAATGGCGTCATGCTATGGAATTATTTGCAATTTTCTTACTATCCATCGCACAAAATAGTGTTTGGTATCAATTTATATGTTTTTTAGGCAAACAATTTCATTTGTAATATCAGAAATATGGATAAAATCAACATAGGAGACTTGTTGCAAAGTCGTTAAGTCTATATTTCTTCCCTGTTCCAAATGTAACCCAAAGTGTTTCCAGGCTTTTATCTGACAGTTGAAAGAAGTATGCAATTGCTAAAACTAATACATCTGTATCTACAGAGCGGATAACAATATTTTTCAATCCATTTTCTACAATTTTCTTTGAGATGAAGTATTATCCTTAAATCTGCTTCTTCATGATCAGGGCAAGTTACTCCAACTAAAATACTTACAGCACTGACATTTCCTTCAACTTTATCATCTGAAGTAGTAATAACTTGTGTTTTGTTTATGTTATTCATTGCTAATGATCCAGGTAGAGAAAATAGTTCTTCTTTGTTATTTGAATATCTTAAAAATTCTTGCCAATTTGTAGGTAACTTGACATGAGGTAGCACGTGTCTCCTCGTTCTGGTACCCCTCTTCTGCCTAGCTTCACCTTTAATGCTCGGAGTAATGTATCTGTCCCAAATTTAATCAATTCTACGGCAGCCAAAACTCTCAATGTCGTTACATACGTGAGGATGAAATGTATTAATGTAATAACCATTAAACGTCTTTGAAGACTGATGAAGCTTTAAAATGTTGGCACGAACTGCACCATCATAAATTGCAACATGACAGGTTCCTGGAAAGATGATGTCACTCTTTTCAACAATTTCCTCTAAAATATGTGCTAGATCACTTTTATGGCTGGGTCGAAATTTTCCATTACTGGAAAACGCAGTCGGAAATGGCTGATTTTCGAATTTAAAAAAGTCCTGCATATGCAGCTGACGATTCTGTGTAACTATTAAGAGCCTGGAAAACAGCTGGACGTCTGTTTTTAAAATCTTCAAAGTTGAATTTTTCTTGCTTATGCTGTTTGTTGGAGAGGGGGATTTTGTTCTTTTTCAAAAGCTGAAATAGTGTTGAGGAACTTTTTACCAGGCGTTCCTCAATGAAACTGTGGAACTGTGTAGTACCAGTTGACTCAGCTAAATAAACAGATGCACTGATATCCTTATCAACAATAACTCTGCTGTCCAAATCTTTTCCATTTTCTAATAATGGGTTTCTAAACTCTTTCAGAGTATCATAAAGTGCTTGAACCTTAGTGACAAATTTAACTTCGACCTTTGTCTGAATCTTACACTCAAACTCTTGCATCAAGTGGCAAATCTCCAGTCCAGCTACCATCCAACGTGTTAGTGCCAATGGATCCTGTGTTAACCCTACTGCACCTCAATCTCCTTTTACTATAGCATTGTTTTGCTCGTGCGCTTGATCGATGCTGATAGCTGAGAAAAGTTTGTTCGATTTTTTTTATCACAAAATGCCTTTTGTACATAAGAAGGACATCTGTATGCTCAAATGGACTGATACTTAACCTATTTTTATCATGAAAAATGAACTTGTTGGCCTAAAAAACATATAAATTGACACCGAACACACTCTTGTGTGACGGTTAGTAAGAAAACTGCAAACAATTCCATTGTATGACGCCATTTTGAATTTCAGTCGCCATCTTGAATTCTAACAACTTTTCGAGATGCCTCCCCTTCTCAAATGAATTGTATATCCATAAACTACATTTCAGCCAAAGGGGATCTTCTTATCACAATTTGCAGTTTTTTTATACCTAGCACCTCCACTAACAGTAAAGTGTAGCTACCCAGGACCGCGCCAGCATCAATGGCCGCCTGTGTGCAGAGCCAAATTTGCCGCCCCAAAATTTACATTTTTGTTGTAAAATATAAATTTTATGTAGTACGTACCTAGTTTAACTGTAACAAATCAAATTAATTTAAGTGAAAAACAGAAATTTTAAAAAAGTTTTATTAACAATAAAATTTACAAAAAAATAGTGGAATAAAATTAATAAAAAATAACAAAATTTTAGAAAATTGTAAAAAAGCAACTTTCTTAGCTTTTTTCTCCGCAAATTCTTTAATTACTAATTCTAAATCGATGGAATCCATCGTGTCGCTTTCTATTGCTATTATAGACAGATTATTTAATCTGTTTTGTGACATTGTGGATCGCATATAATTTTTAATAATTTTTAGTTTGGAGAAAGATCTCTCACCAGACGCAACTGAAACTGGTAACGTGAGTAATATTCTAAGAGCTATTGACATATTTGGAAATGATGCTATGAGCTGATTTTCAAAAATATATTCAAGAATGGACTGGGGCTCTAACTGATGCTTTTCAGCTGAAGTAGGTTTAAGATGTAATTTTAAAGATTTTATCTCTTCAAATAATTCTATTCCATCTACATCTGATTCCTTTCTAGAATCATCAGTTAGATGAAGATGTAAATCTTTACAACATTGTAATAGCTCGTTTTCCGTTAAATCAAACATATTATAGAGAAATCCAAACATAGTATCATATCTTGTTATTCCTTCAAATCTGTCTCTTAAAGACGATAAAGTATGATCTAATATATTAAAATAAAAGTTAACTTTATAATAATTTTTTGGATCAATAATTGGTTCATCACTGTGTTCATAATCAAATTGTCTGGGGTTTCTTCGTGGTCTAACAGACTGAACAGCAGGGAAATTAGGTTCAATACCGAGTTCATCTGCAAGTGTATTAGCGTCAGTAAGAACATTATTGAATTCTTCATCTGATCGAAGAGCTAAGAAAAAATATAACAAATTTTTAAAATGCTCTAAGCAAGTTTTTATATTTATAGTAGGATTTTGCATCATCGTGCTCAAAACATTAATTTTGATTAAAATATTGTACCAAATAATTGTTGAGCACAAAAATGTATAACTCTGAATTTTTAATGCCAAAGATTTGGCTTGATGTGAAGAACTGTGGTCTTGTACGGATAAACGATCTTTAATTACTTCTACCAATGCATCATATATTTGCCCAATTTGCCCAACGCAGGGGCTTCATAGCGTCTATTCTACTAGACCACCGTGTATCACTAAGTGGTTTTAAATTTAAATTTGCTGTGTGTTTTTTCAGAATTGACCATCTTTTTACCGACGCAGAAAAAAAACCAATAATTCTTGAACTATATCAAAATAACCAGAAGTCTCAAAAGAAACTTTAGCAGCATCGTTCACTACTAAATTTAATGTATGGGCTGTGCACGGCACAAAAAATGCTCGCGGATTTATTTCTAAAATTTTTTTTTTGGAAACCATTATGTTTGCCGCGCATATTTGCCCCATTATCGTACCCTTGGCCACGCATGTCGTAAATATTTAAATTCAACTTTGAAAGGAAATTCATTAAAAATTCACTTAAACCCACTCCAGTTGAATCATTAATAGGACAAAATTCTATCAAATGTTCGGGTATTTCAATTTTTGTTTAGGATTCATTCAACATTGTAAATCTAAAAATTATAGTCATTTGTTCGATATGACTAATATCCGGTGTACAGTCAAGAATGATAGAATAGTATTTACATTTTCTAATTAAATCCAAAATATTATTTCTAATTTTGTTACCAATGACATCTATTATTTCATTCTGAATTTTGTCCCCTAAATAATTTACCATTCGTGTTTCATCTTTTTGTGACTTTTGAGTCCGAAGCACATGTTCTGACATAACAGAATCAAATTTTGAGATCATCTCAACAGCTTTTAAAAAATTACCGTTATTGCTTTCAAATAATTTATTAGATTGCCCGCGTAAAGCAAGACACTGTCGTGACAAATATTGTATTATTAAAATTATTCTCTCAATCACAGCATGCCAGTGCTTTGCTTCTGCATTCAACAAACGTAGTTGCGTCTGGTTTACAGTTTGTTCTTTTGATAACAATTTTATAAGTTCTAACTGATTTTTAACATTTGCATTGTGAGTATCACTTTTTTCGTCTTGAAATCAATAGTGACAAATGCTTCCTTTTGCGAAAAATTGTTTTTAATTTTGCCAAATATTGTACAACAAAAGCAATAAACTGCATTATTTTTTATTGATTATTTCCTTCATATCCATAATAATGCGTAATCACCATGGTTTCTGTCAGTTTAATAATGACTAAAATTCAAACGTCAAAATTTAACCGCGGTTAAATTTATGTCAAAATTTAATCGCTTGTGCATAATTTTAACATCATTATTAAGGGTGCTTCACCAACTGAATTTTATCTATTTATTCAGGAAATAATCACTCCGAACATCCCGCGTGCATGTAAACTAGCCTGAATAAATTTTGACGATTTTCTGTCAGAATGTTTTGCTTTGAAGAAATATATCTCGTAAATTTTCCGCTTCAAAATCCCTCGTGCTGCGCACTCGGGATTCTTGTTGAGCGGCAAATTTACTTGACAAATTTCTTAGCAAAACATTCTGACAGAAAACGTCAAAGTTTAATCGGCTATTTTAATGCACTTGGGATATTACTGTTGAATAAACTAACCACGGTCTATTAATTTCTTCTCCATTTGGAAGAGAACGGTAGAAATATTTTTTCGAAAACCTTCGACCATTTTTATTAGTTGGGAAATTAAATTGCGTTACCTGAACAGGCCCTCTTTCTACTAAAATTTTTGTTAATGTTGTTGATATTATCTCACGCCACTCTCCAGGATCATCTGAGGTTGCTGTGTCCTGCTGCGACTGCTGTGAATCTGATGAGCAACCAAATTTCTTTAGTTTAGAAAGCCGTGATGAGGATGACGTGCTGGATTCTTCAGCGTCACCAACTTCTCTTCTCTCTGGTTTTGGAGACTCCGAGTCAGATGAAGTCACCTTCTCTTCCCCAGATTCGGAATCTTCCCTCATAATTTCCATTTCGACTTCTTGGACGCACGGCTCATTAAGTGGCCAGGAAAGAGAACTAGATCTTGATTCTAATGCTTCCGCTGACACATTTTCTGGCTTCAAATATTTTTCTAAAGTATTGGCCAGTTTTTTCTTTTCTTCTTTTTTTGTAGACTTTGTTTTCGATACTGAAAACCCGACAGCCTTTTCGTTTTTCTGTTCTAGAAAAATTATAACAATTTTATTACTTAATACAATTTAAGAATATGTAGGTAACTATCTGTGTATTGATTGATATATGATTGATATGTATGTAGGTACTTACCATATTTGTAACTTTTCTTCAACTTTCTTCAAAACACAATCACTAACAAAATTAATTTTCTCTACTTGATCTTCTCTGCAGCCAATTCAAAAATTAAATGACCAAATAATTATCATTGCACCCATATTACCACAGCATTAATGTAAGCATCATATAATATTATATTTCTTAAAATCAGCTTTAAACAATTAGGTACTTACCGACAAAAGAGATCGCCGACACCCCGATCAAAAATAATATAAATACCTACTTCATAAATACGATATGTTTCACAGTCAATGAAGCCGCCAGCCGCCAGTTTTCTGAAAAGTCACGTTCTGTTGCTTCTGATAAATATCCGGCATTGCATAAAGATGCATGGAAAGCGTTCCTTCAAGTTGGCTTCGTTTAACAATTAGCCGCCACGGAATAAAAACTAACTTCGAGAATTTACATAAACAATAATCCATGTAACCATATTATCAGGTGTTCATTTACACAATAAACATTTTTTATACCTATATAGGTACATATTTTTTAACTTCTAAAATTTGTAAAGTAAAAAAATTGTACATTTTTCATTTTTTTTTTGTAATTTGTATATAATTTTTAAACCTTTTTGGTCGCCCCTGAATTTGGCCGCCCGTGTGCGGTGCACACATTGCACACTGGTTTGGCGCGGCCCTGTAGCTACCGATCTACACTTTACCGTCTGCCGTTATAGCAGATAGCTCACACATTAGTCAGTTAGAATAATGTGAATACCTTAACGCTTTCTGTAAAGTTCATCGAGTCTTCAGAATTTCGGTAGATACGCCTCTGTACTTAAATTATACCCTAATTTGGCCTTGTTTGTCTTCAATATTTCACACCTGGTCGGCCAACTTGTATTTCGAAACCGTATCTCGCTGTCTGGCAAACACGTGCATTGCAGGTGTGTACCGTCACGTTAAGACAACAGAGCGAAAAGCGTAGTTCAGAATTCCCAGCGCTTAAATGCGAGCAAGGAACACTAAGAGCGCGATGTATAACGCGGCTCTTACAATCGAGGGGTATCGCGGCGGGCTTGTGAGATTTGAGCGTGCTGTCGCATTGAGCAATGAGTACCGCTTAGGTTCAGTGGACTGCTTGTCAGATATAAGGGACGCGTAAGTTCATGCCGCGATAATGACTTTTCTTAATGGTTAAGTTGTGTATATGTGGCCGTGAATTTCCTTATCGTTGCTTCCGATTTATCCCGATTTGATCTGCAAGTTACAAGAGGTTTTAGGCTACTAGGTAGTGTGCGGCGGTACCAATGCGCCCGTCGGATATCAGGAATAAAGAGCCTCCGCTAGAACTCTAGACAGGTACTGCTTTTATAAAATTTAGTCGCTGATCCCAGTGCTATAATTTAAAGTATTTGCGATCACAAAATGCTGAATTACACTGTGGTTTGTTTACAGATTTTAGCTTTTAAGTTAGTTAAGATACATATTCATAAACGTTTCGACAAGAGTCAATAGCTACTTCTTTTAGCAATATGTAAACCCCCTATGACGTCATATAGGGCTAGGGACAAACTTTTTACAATGTAATTGTTTCTTATACCTTTAAAAATCAATAGAGAAAAGTTAAACTAACTTTTGCTTTTATTGTAGTTGCATGCGACATTCCGTTTTTGTTTTCTTTGTAACGGATTTCAGCGGCCTGCAGAAAAAAATTACAAAGATCGTTCCGAGGAGACGCCAAGTTAGACCGTCGCACGCCGCTTTTAATAAGCAGAAAATTTGTTTTCCACTTCAGGCTTTAAAGGAACAGCCCCTGGAGAGATTTCAAAGTCTGTGGGGCTCATTTTAACATTATTAACCAACTTATTCAGACATCACCCTAAATGAACACCTATCGTGTTACATCCCTCTTCCCGGCGAGCTGATGGCAAAACTCCTGTTACAGGAACATTAGTAACGTAGTTGAGGCGAATTCTTGCTTACGTATTACCAAACTGTGTTTCTCATTTATTAATTAAAACAGCTGCACAACCTCCCAGGCGAGTCAAAAGTTACAAATGTGGCTGTATAATGGATCACTGAATAGGGCCATTTCGTTGCCCAAGTGGGAGAATTTTATGTAGTCAACACTCCGTTGTTTAATACTGATTTACCATGTAACAAGCCCCAATATAGAGCGGCTAGAAAAACCCCGGCCACTTTTCATGCGGTGATCAAGAGATGGCGCTTTAGTAGAGAAAAATTAAACTACAATACTAGCAGTAATGCAGAGTGGACTACTGAAATTAGTTCATGTGTATTAAAGTGCCTAAGGTACTCAATGCGCATAAGTTTGCCGCCAACGATGTTGCACTATTTGTACCGCCATTCTGGTAGAATGACTTATTTGCACTTGATAAAACCGTTTCATAATAGCAATACGTTGTTGGAGATTCGTATTCATATCTGCTGCGCTGTCAGTTTGACAGCAGTTTGAAATTGACAGTGGAAAGCAGCGTAGCTATTTTAATTTAAATACCTAAACATTGTAGAGTCCCTGTATAATATTATCCTATTAATATACAGGGACTCTAAAACATTGTAAAAAACAGCGACGTCTGGTGTTAATAGTTGGAAAAGTGGTCGGGTTTTTTTTAGCCACTCTGTAGTTTCATGGACAGCTCCGACTACCCATCTTGATGCTCCAGCAAAGGGAATAAGAAACTAATCTTGCCAAGACGACAGCTATCGGATCACACATTGTCACGACAGAAAGTTTCTACAGCACTTAATTGCTTTTTACTGATGACGGTAATGTAACGTTATGCATACAATTCATGAAAATTAAACGCTTTCGTGTTAGGCAACCTTTTCTATATGACAAGTAGGCTAAACATAACCACGTTATATGACAAAACTCTAAATTAACGGTCTGGGACATTTTAGTTAACAGACACAAGTTGGTAGGGGTCATTTAAATGTTGATAATAATATAAGCCCAAATAAGAATAAAGCACTTTATGTAGCTGCTGGATTTAACGTTATACTTAATCGGTTTTATCGGTTTGCTGTATCAACTTTACTGACTTTATTGGTGTATGACGTTCTTCGGTGCAGGCGTATGTTTTACTCGAATGGGTGACTTCATTAGGAGCTTAGGACCTGTGAAAAGTATAGCTGTTGGCCTACATCTAACTTGACGTAATACGTTTAAAGAAGACGTTGATTGCCAAGGTTAAATAAACAACTACAGTTTTCTACTGTGAACTAAACTTTTAGATATGAGTACCACAGTAAACGATAGATAACATTTACAAAAATAGCTAAAAGACTTTACCCAGAACTTCCCTCGTCGACATTGTAACAGTAAATAATTAAAAAAAATGGAATTAAGTTAGAAGTAGAAATATCTTCACGTTTCTAATAAATTAACTAAATTTTCAAATTAAAAAAACGTTACCGGTAGTCGAATTCGAAGGGCAGTTGGACCGCGTATGCAGTACCAACGTTTTGTGGGATATTATAAGGGGACGGGCTATTTCTACCTGCGCCAGGGAGCACTACTTGACTATGTGCGTCCCGGCTGGCTTAAATAGAATATCTTTTCCTTAACACCTCTTCCGCTATAAAGCAGAAAGAGTACTTAGGCTGTATCTGTTGGATTCTCGTCAAAAGTAAAGTGCAATTTGTTACTTTCCTGTATCTCAGTTAAACCAAAAATAAAAATATTACCGGTGATGCGACTCGAATTCGGCGCTTGCGGACGAGGCGGCCTGTTCGATTTCTATATTTAACGTCCCGCATTAATTCCTTGTTTCATTTTGTATCGTACAGCATATATTCTGTATCTATTGGGTTCCATTTTTGGAAAGAAAAAAGCTTGCAATATGTACAAATTATTACTTGTATCTAATGCTAAGTTAAATAAAAAATAAACAAAATTTAATTTTTTAAGGTTTATAATGTATATAATGTGAATGCAAATATCATCTTCCTCCGACAAACAGTTTTTGAGTTATACCGCCAACAGACAGACAGACAGACGGAATTGAGAAAACCTGTTTTCCGTCATCTAGGGACCCTGAAACGTGAAGATCTGAAGAAATCTCCGAAGGTGATTTTTTCGTGATTACAATACTTCCTTCGTCTTTCAGACAAGGAAAGTAAAAATGGTAGTAGCCATGCTAAAAGTTTTATAATGAAATAGAAAATTGTAGTCGTTCAATTTTGTATGCTCCCGATGGTACGTACTTGTATAATAACTTTGATATTTTTAATAGTGTTATAGCTATTAACATATCTAGGAATGTTATGATTCATAACATCCGTGGTTTGTTCAATATTTTATCGGTTGCCATGTACGGTAATGGTTGCCATGTACGATAATGAACTATTACCATACAGATCAGTTATGACTTAGTTACCAGCCTACTTTTGTATATGTAAACAAGGGATTAATATCCTGCAACCGATAATAGCTATTAACATATCTAGGAATGTTATGAGCATCATAGCTGCCGCAGATGTTTTAAAATCCGAGCTAGTAGAGCGAGGATTTTAACACATCTAAGGCTGTTATTATTCATAACATCCGTGGTGTGTTCAATAGTTTATCGGTTGAAGTATGGCAATGGTTGCCATGTACGGTAAATGGCTATTACCGTACAGATACAGTTATGACTTAGTTACCAGCCTTCTTTTGTATATGTAAACAAAGGCTTAATATCCTGAAACCGATAAAATACTTCACCGGCATAAGATAAAAAATTGAAAATTAGAATTTATTTTAAACAACTATTTCTAAATAAATTTTTAATAATATTACTTATAACAGCCTTTTAACGATTACGACATTCAAGTATCTAATTCCGAGTTCCTACATTAAGGATAATATAAACGAAATTTAAACATTACCCGGAGGCTATTTCGTTCAATTGATAATTTTATGTTTAAAGAATTAAATAGAAATAACAGGATTGGCTATGGTTTAATTGAGAAAATGATACTGAAGAAAGTAAAAGTTGACTAACAGTATAATACAACATATGTTAATATAACAGTTTCATGGGTTTAGCTGGACAGGAATGACAATAACTTGGGAGCAGGTATTAATTTGTAATACTAGTAACTGGAACTGAATGTTAACAGTTACTTTTAGATCAATACAAAGCAGTATTTTATAATAGTATATTATACATCAAGGTAGCGAAGCGCAGTATTATAACCTGAGCACATATTAGATACTGAGCGCGCAGCGCGAAGTATCTAAAGCGCGAAGGTTATAAGACGATTCGCTACCGTGGTGTATATACTATTTTTGGCACTACCAAACGGCTTATCTAAATTCCCAACAAATTTCGAAAATATTTTAACTGTCAACCTGACAATACAGCTCTTTAAAACGTCAAAATTAAAATAGTCATATTTGGTAACTTAGCAATTTATTAGTTACCACGGTGAAAATCGTTTATTTTATTAGTAGCTTCAGCGTACTTATGCGAACGTTTTGTCCGTCCGTCTGTCTGTCTGTCTGTCTGTCTGGATCGCCTGTAACTTTCAAACGGCTACAGATATCGAAATTTTGAAAGGGGGCAAAGTTGTTGCAAAGGTCCCGAGCACCTTCATGCGCTATTTGGTTTTGGCGAAAGGTCAACCTGTTTTCGCAGTGCTGAAGCTACTCTTTAGACCTGTACTTGAGCAGTTTATTTTACTTTCTCTCCCGTGGTGGAGAAAATCAACTTCACGACCTAAAGATAGGCCAATAACGGTGCGTTCTGAGACTAGTAGTGCAAAATAGTTTTATGAGAAGCATTGTGTAGCACGCAGGGGTTTAGGGTACGACGAGCGAAGCGAGGAGTGCCCTAAATGAGCAAATGCGACAAAATGCGTTATAAACGAAGTATCATACAGTATTTTATCTACTTTGCCACTCTTTTAAACAAAATAATAAATTTTCAAAATCCAGGGAATTTCGCAGCAGTTGGAAACAATTATGAGGTCGAATAAAGGCGGCTATTGACAGTTCGATATGTACACGGAGCGAAGTGCCTATGGTTGCCAAGTTAAAAAAATTATTACTCTGTTTTTAGAATTTTTATTATAGCTTCGCATTTACATCTGAAAGACGAAGGAAGTATTGTAATTACGAAAAAATTACATTCCGAGATTACTTCAGATCTTTACGTTTGAAGGTCCCTAGATGACGAAAAAGAAGTTGTCTTAATTCCGTCTGTCTGTCTGTCTTGTTGTCTGTCTGTCTGTTGGCAGTATAGCTCAAAAACTATTTGTCGTAGGAAGACAATATTTTGCATACATATTATATATCTACCTCGCATGAAACCGGTACAATTTCATACAAATATATACAGGGAGAGCACCTTAAAAATATTTAAAAAAAATTATTTTTGGATTAATTATGAAATAGAAGGAAGCAATAACTTTCACATAGGTCAAGCTTTACATTGACCGAAAATAAGACTCAACCGATACAGGATAATATCACAAAAGAGTAAAAACGGTTTAACACTAAGACCGCGCGCCGCAATTATTGCTATAAGGCTTGATGGCGCAGTTGGACTTATCGATGCAGTTAGGATCGCTGCAGAGATAGGGTTACGATCGCTATGCAGGTGCGGCTCGGGGCTCAAACCCCAGCGGGATACATTTTTTTTTATTTGCAAATTGCTCTAATTAGGGCGAGGGAAGTTCTGGATAAAGCCTTTTACAGATTTTTTTCTTTTACGGAGATTCTTCTCATAATGAATGATTATAGTTAACATGGATGTCAACACGATTTAAGAAATATTTGCACATGAACCACATAATGATTATGTAAATTGTAAATTAGAAATAAAACGGAACGTATCTGAAAGCCAGTTTTAAAGCGCGAACTGCAAAGAATAATTCAAATGTTTTAAAAGTGCCAAAATTATTGACATTTACAAAAATTAAAAGGGACTCTAGAATTAAGTCAATGTAAAACAAATAAAATCGTAGGTACTTGGTGATAAGATTTATAAAAATAATATCAAAGAAAAGCTGTCCAATATGTAAAATGTTGATGTTGGGGCTGGTTTTTCATATGTTTAACTTAATAAAACCCGGTAATCAAGTTAAATGGTGTATAATTGAATTAAGAGTTGTAAGGGTAATGTTATGATACATAAATTAAGACATGGACCATAAATAATAAATGTGATTTGTGGCTGAGTGCAAGCGCAGACCATTGGTGAAGCTCGTCTGCAAAAATATGGTGTTGCTGAAAGAAAATGTGGACTGAGTATAACGTTAACTGGTTTCTGGGTCGGTGGAAGTAATTTTACGAAGAAGGAAGATGCCGTGCAGCTAAAGGTGGTGGTGCTGATATTCAGGATCGGTAGGTTATGTTGAGTTTGGAGTTTGTTGCTGTTCTTTGTTTCCAGACTGTCTAGCTCAGCGGGAGTTAAAACTAGCCCTGGGAGAAAGGAAATCTGAGGCGGTGTAGTTGCAGGTTGGGAATTGCTGGCTCTGCATACGTAATATTTGGCTGAATAATAAGAGAATTTCATTTAACTACGTTTTCATTGCATCTAATGGCAATTATTATTTTACCCAAGTGGCAGAATTCAACTCTGATTTGAGGTATTCATGTTCTCAGAAGGTTTACGATTGAAATAAAGAATTAACGATTAAACTAAAGGTCCAAATACTCGGCTATTTAATTAAATTTATACCTAATATTTAAATATGCAATTTTTTAATAGCTACAAAAATATAAATTAATATAAAAATGATAATACGTCCATTCATTGCAATATGTTGTTATAATACCCCCAACCGTTTTACTGTATTTAATTTAATTCTTTATTATCGTTACTATCCTTCGATGGTTAGGAACAATTTTAAAACTTTAATCATGAGTTCAGGGGGTTTTGTTACGGTCAAATAAAGAATCCCTACGGTATTATCAAAATTTAGAATCTTGAACGTACCAAGTGACATACTTTCGTAACAACCATTTGCAATTTCGCGTACTAACTTGGCAAAAAAAACGTGCACTTCTTACTTTTATACTACGTATCTGGAAAATCGAGTTCAAAATGTGGGCGGTGCCGTCCGTTGGTGACTTTTAAGCTTTTCGAGTGCAGCAAAACTCGTTAACAGAATTCCAGATCGTCCAAATAAGTCACATTCGTTGAATTAGGTAAGTAGCATTATATTACTAACGCTTTACATAGTCAAAGTAATCGGTTCGTCGGAATAAAATGAAACTATTTGTAAATAAGGAAATGGTTTTCTTATTACTTTTAATACACGTTTACATAGAACCCGAAACCAAATTTAAGTTGCCATTATTACTTTTCTATTTCTATTTACTTACTTTTCCTAATCAGAACGGACGTGGATTTCAAGGCGATCAATTTAGAATTCTTACCGCACCAAGGGTCAATTTTCGAATCCTGAACTAATGACTGCCGAAGTTAGAATCCTAAATTTAGTGTATATAGTGCTTTTTTAATAATAATAATAATAATAATAAATGTCTTTATTCTTGTATAAAAAAGAAAACAGGAATTAGTTTAATAACATAATAAAATAGGAAATACATAGTAATAAATACATAACAATAAAGAAAAAACTATTATTAATAGGTTTATACAAGAACCACAAGGCGGAGTTCAGATGCCTAATTGTTAGTTAGGCCCTGCTCTGCCACTCAAACCTTGACAAATTAATTATAGAAAATTAAGAAATTGCCTATACAAATAATTCTGCAAAAAAAGAAAATTTTTTCATTTTATACAAGACCTAACGCACGCATAAAAAGTAATGAGATAACACAAAACCGACATATATATACATAAAAAAAAAATTACGTATGCGATTCCTGCAACAAAAAAAGTCTTTGACGCATCTGTTGTTTAAATGAACGACCACTAAGCTTTTTAATATCATACGGCAGAGAGTTATACATTTTCGAAGCATGGTAACGAAAAGATCTCTCAAATAAAGCAGTTTTGTGAGCAGGGGTTGTAATAATAAGGTTTAAGTTACGGAGATTTAAATTATGAACATCAGTTCGAAACATCAGTTTACTAAAAAGGTAATCAGGCTTTGCTGTTGTTATTATTTTATGATAATGACAAGCAGTTTGTAACTTCAACCTATTATTCATATTAAGCCATCTTAATTCCAACAACTTGTGTGATATGCGCTCAAATTTTCTAACTCCAAAAATATAACGTAAACAAGAATTTTGCACACGTTGAATTAGTTGTAGACTATCCTGTGCGAGGCATGGCCCATATAAGGGTGAGCAATAAGAAAAATTAGATAAAACAAGTGCTTCACACAACATAGCCTTAGTTCTTGTGTTTAAATAATGCCTATGAGGATATAAAAGTTTTAAATTTATGTAAGCTTTTCGTACAATACTATTTATGTGCAGGCGATATCTAAGTGAGGAATCCATGATAACACCTAAATTTTTTGCGTGGTCAACTACAGGAATGTCAACACCATCAATAGAGAATCTGGCAATGTCTCTAAAATCCCTTACAACATTTTTACTACCAAATATTAGTATAACTGATTTAGAAGGATTAATTGAAAGCGAATGTTTGTGCGATATGGTAGCCAAAATTTGCAAATCACTATTGATCTCATTAATTGAACGATGAGCTTCATCAGGCGAAAATGAGTGATAAAGCTGCGTATCATCAGCATACATATGAATTTTGCAAGTTTTTAAAAGTTCAGGCATGGTACAAGTGTATATTGTAAATAATAGTGGTCCAAGAATAGAGCCTTGTGGCACACCGCTTACGATATTTCTATTGTGGGATACTGAATTTGGTAATTTAACCACCTGCGAACGGTTATGCAGGTAACTAGATATAAAATTGACAGCACTGGCGCCGAATCCAATAAACTGCAAAATTGATAGTAAAACTGGATGGGAAATGGTGTCAAAAGCTTTGCTAAAATCCAGCAAAGCTAGTACACTTATTTTACCACAATCACTAGCTGCAATGATATCATCTGTAACACTGACTAGCGCCGTCGTACAACTATGCGAAGGCCTAAATCCAGATTGTGACTCAGGGAGGATGCTATTTAGGCTTAAGTGATCTCTTATTTGCGAGTTAATGACTTTTTCTAAGAGTTTCGATAAAGTTGGTAAAAGGCTAATAGGCCGTAAGTCCCTGTATGAAGTAGGTTCACTTTTTTTTGGAATCGGCACAACAATGGCCATTTTCCAAGTGTTTGGAAATTTGTTCTGAAAAATTGCAGTATTAATTACATGCGTTATATATGGAAGAATTAATGGGCAACATAGCTTCAGCATATAAGTATTTAATCCATCGCAGCCGCTAGAGTTGGATTTGATTTCTCGCAAGTATTTTGCAACTACATCGACATCTACAGTTTTAAATGATAATTCGGATATAAGATTATCAGTTCTAGAGTTGGCATAGCTTGAAAGCAAATCCAGATCTGCTAGTGGAGCAGGAATGCTGTCTAAGAAAAAATTGTTAATAGCGTCAGCATTTTGCAGTGCTGTAGGCAGCATTCTAGACTTATCACTTTTAGTGATTTGCAAAGATTTGACTTCTTTCCACATATCCTTCGAGCTACAGTCTCTGA
Source organism: Agriotes lineatus (assembly GCA_940337035.1). Classification (NCBI taxonomy): domain Eukaryota; kingdom Metazoa; phylum Arthropoda; class Insecta; order Coleoptera; family Elateridae; genus Agriotes; species Agriotes lineatus. Next base: position 26,707 of record CALNHX010010162.1, on the reverse strand, counting down.
TATTGTAGTTAAAGTAAGCAGATTTTTCGTTTTTGATGGCTATGTTGGTTAAATTTCTAACAGATTTATAGTATTCCCAATGGGCGGGTAATTTGCTTTTTTTTAAAGCGCGGCTTAGCTTTGTTTCTTAACGACATCAATAATTTTACATTGTCCGTAAGCCATGGTACTTTTTGTTTAGTAAATCTAACTGCTTTGTAGGGTGCATGTAAATCAAACAGTTGAATTAAATGTTTATTCAAGAAATGCAGCTTATCGTCAATATCATCGATATGAAAAATGTTTTGAAAGGGAATTTTTCCTAAATCATTATAGAATTGTGCATGGTCGAATTCAGAAAAATTACGTATAGTTTTGTAAGCCATCCGAGTAGAAGGCTTTGTTACCCCAAAATAACAATAAATTAATTCATGATCTGACAATTGTAGATCACATAAACCTGATTTTATAATACGCATTTCATCCGACACCAGAATAACGTCAATAACAGTAGACGAGCTACTAGTCGTGCGTGTGGGTTCTTCAATTATTTGAGACAAGCCGAGGGAATCTAATATGGTGTTAAAATACACAGTAGCTGCATGATCACACTTTAACATGTCAATATTGACGTCGCCGAAACAAATCAATTTATCTGCGACCATAGTACATGTGGTTAAAGAAACCTCCAAGGCATCACAAAACAACTTATAGTCAACGCAAGGTGGTCTGTAGATAACGCCGCACACAAGTTTGCAGGAATTCAGGTCTATCTTAACCCAAAGCTGTTCTATTAAATTATCTGAGGGAACTATCTCATATTTTAAATAATCGCGTAAAAACAAACAAACACCACCTCCCCTTGTAGAACGATCAGCACGTATGATATTAAAGCCAGCAATTGATACTCTATCATCACTTATATCAGGAGTCAACCAAGATTCGCTAATCGCGATTATATCCCAGTCATGATTCAAGACATAATTACTAAAATCTAAAAATTTTGGGACAATAGACCGTATGTTTAAATGCGCCGCTTTGAATGTAGAATTCATAATAATGCGTGATACTACTTACACTGATACATACTATATAAATTATTAATTATGTGCGCTAGAATACAATAATTATTAAACTAAACAAAAAATAAATGTAAAATAATGATAGACAAGATACGTGAAGTAGAGCGCAATGGAAGCTGCAGAAAGATGGGTTATCTTTGCACAATCACGCACAGCAGAGACCGCAGCTGCTACACCTGAATTTTATTTAGTTCTTCAAAAGAACGGAGTTTGTGGATTTTAGTATTTATCTTTATGTAAATTTTACCTTGAGACGTCCAAACATTTCTTGCTTCGAACCGTCTGGCCGCTTCTTTCAGTACTGATACTCGGAGTTTCGTCAAATCTTCTCTGATAACTACTTTGGTCCCTTTCAGCTTCTTTTTTGAGTAGAAAATCAAATTACGAACGTCGCGACTTCTGAATTTAACGATGATAGGGCGGCTTCCGTTTTCTGTGGCACCTAATCTGTGACTGCAGTCAATATCGTTATGGGCGAGATCCAGATTAAATTTACTTTTAATTTTAGCATTAATCAATTTACCAATGGTAGAAACAACTGTCTGTTTTGAAATTACAATAAAATAATCCAGTTTCAATTAGTTTCTATAGTCACGGTGTTGTTATTTTGTTTACAAACACCATGGTAACATTAAGTAGATCTCCTATGTCTAATTCTGCATAATTCAGCCATGTAGAGTCTTTCATTATTCTCACTGTATATTTAAAACGTAATGTGCTTTCTTTCGGCCGTTGTTGTAAATACAATTTCAAAAACAAAATTTATCTTAATTAGAATATAGCCACCTGTGTGGTGGTCTAAAAAGCTAATCTATTTAAATTATCTCAACAGAAAAGCTTTCATAGTTGTGAAATGTTTTAACGGACTTTTCTACTATCTCGGGTGCTCCTAGTTATCCTTTAAAAAGGTTTTCTGCTAACGCCTGTTGTTCCAGGCTTTTTATTCTTACACGTTCAGAAAATTTACATTTTATAACATCCTGTTGCTGTCCCAAAATTGCTATTGTGGATATTCGACGATAGTACTATATCATTTTCCACCACAAGTTAAAAGTTTGAATAGACAATTCTGACAGTAAAAGAACTAACGCTTATTTGATACTCAGATTTAAAAAACAAAAATTACATAAATATTTTGAATAAACTATCATTGTTAATTGAACGACAAATAACAGGAAATAATGAGTTGCACTTGCACAGAACACTTAAGAATTGTTGGGTTTTCTTTGAACCGAAACAACGAGCAGAATACCATTTTTTAGTTGTTGCATGGTTCGAAACGCTGATCAGAATGGCAGCCACAAGAACGTTAGCAAAAACGGCAATTTAAGGAAAGTAGTCGGAGAAGACCTGAGAGTCACGACACAAAGGAATTTTGCAGCAGGTAGGATGTCCTAATAATATTAATTAAAGTTATAAATCTACTCCTAACAATCATAATTCGTAATAGTTTGTTTATATGCAAAGTTGCCTAAGTGTGTGTATCCAGTTTTTGGAAATCCAAATCTACTATTTTGCAGTGCATGGACTAAATTGTTGCGGCCATCTAAGTTATCATTGAGAATGTGTTGCTGATTCCAGGATTACCTAATAAGAAGTAAACTACGTTAATCGACTTATTTGCATAACATACTCACGATGGAATTGATTACAACAGGAACAGGTATTCAGCGATAACTTACTGTTCAATAAATATACATCATAAATACGTAATACAATCACATAACAAATGAACAGATACTACACAGTGCAAACACATTTTTATCTCTCCATGCCCCTTATACTTTTAAGTCGATTACTTCCAAGAGCTATATTTTCGCACCGTAGAGAATTTAAATGTAAATGGTTAATACATTCTATGGACTCTACGATTCGAAATGATTCTGCTACAATTTATTACTTGAATATGGCCCTAATTGATCTGTATAAACTTTACGTAAAAGTACGGCGTATAAATAAGGTAAAATCTTTGTTTCTTTCTGCCTTAATCCGCTTCCTTATACGCTCCCTTCAAAAATAAAGTTACGTATTTACGGATAATCTAGAACACTTTAGCTAAAAAACGTCTAGTCTGTTTCATCGTGGTGTAACTGTAATATCTTTTATTTAGCTTATTTGGAAATAACGATACCATCCGTATTCAGCTACATCATGATCATAACGAAATAGTTGAAGTTGAAACAGTACCCGAGGTTTAGGCCCTTATAGTAGGGAGGCACATTTTGTAAAATATGTAAAATGACAAAATTGCCTCACCCTGGAACCTAACTAGCAACCACCATGCTAGATTATATATTACAGTAGTTGATGATGAACACCCAGCAGTTTCTGGCTTAATGTGCCTTGCACCTTGTGAAGTCCAGCAAAAACCCGCGCGATGGTCATGCTCTTTGGTGGCACGTGTTGTTCGAGTATCTTGAGAATGAGGATACTTAGACAGATTTGGCCGTTTTGCTGTTTGTGCATCCATATTCACTAACGTTTCGCAAGACTTTGCAGCTTGCATCATCACAGTGAAAGTCGCACTACACAAGGTGCAAGGCACATTAAGCCAGAAACTATTGGGTGTTCATATACAAATACTACGCGGTCTAAGCCGAAATTCCATGTTAAGAAGAATAATTCGAGTAACCGCGAAATCCTCAAACAGTATACAACATTCCGGCCACTATCGGCAGCAAGAACAAGTCTTCGCAATAGTAATGCATAAGACACATTACTTTTACGTTTTATGCCTTTTACTGGAACAAAATTGTAAGTATAATGATAATGGTTGTTAGGTATGCTAAATAGTGGTTAGGAGCATTGAGTAAAATGTGTAAAAATAAATGTAGCCATAGTGAAAAATGGGAGATGGGTTGTATCTACGAATCAATTAACGACTCTTTTGGGTTCCTTGACCCCAAAAACATATAATTTGACGCCAAGACCAAGTTTTTAGCTTGAGTGGTTTCCAAAGTACGAACAATCAAATATTTGCATCCGTTATTTTCCAAAATGGGGTCCAGAAAAGAGGGTCCCACTCATACACAGTGACCACCGGTCAAAATATCATCTAAACTACTGTTATATAAATTCTAGCATGGTGGTTGCTAGTTGGGTTTCAGGGTGAGCCAAATTTCTTAATTTGGCCATCTGCCTTCCCACTATTAGGTGGTAATTTAAATTTGAATAAGATGTCTCTTACACCTTGATATTTAAATAATTATTTGCCCTTGGTGTTTATCTTGCTAGCTCAATGAACATGAAACTCTAAAATACAATAGTTTGTGGCTATGAAACATCATTATCTGCCGAAACAGGAAACCAGTCAGCCCTGTAGCGTTTTCGGGCTGTAACTGACTTCGAACAATGTACAAGATGAGCCAGTTTGCTTACACATGCATATATTAACTTTAAAACACATAAAATAAAAACAATTAAGATCTATGATCTACTTCAAACTTGTATTGCGTAGTAGTAATCAGTGATAATTCTAAAATGTTTTTAGTTTGTACAATAGCTAAGATGATTAATTGATTGTTGTAATTTTGCTGTTGCCAACTGCCGCTTAAGAATTTGCTTTAGAAAACCTTCATTATGGTATACTGATAGTGTTTTCGAATTAAACTTACACTCAAATTGTTAAATTCACTTTCAATCTGGTTTTATCCACACCTAAACTGTATTTTTGCTAATTACTGTAGTCAGAGGAAAAGTATTACTACAAACCTCGATTTTTCTGAAATATCCCCTAGCTTCATAAATCATCTCTCTTAATTTACGTTTTTAGAAACTGAACTTTGTAGGAGATCCGATTTTCTTAGAATCTGAGAGGCTTCAGTAATTTGCTTAAGACCTTTAGTGTTGAATTTAACTCGTAAATTAACTTTCCCAGGTTTTAAGCTACTTCACTATGTTGAGCATCGACTAAACCTGCATCGCCTTGTTCCACATATAAAGCGGCGTTTTCAGTACCGCGCGAGCCCAGTGGTTAGTTCAGTAATATAATATAAAGCTGTAAATGAACCTATAATGTGCATCAAAATAGACAATTCTCCTGTATCATTTGTCCCCAAAGTTTAGGAGTTAACCTGTAAAAAACTTTAGAGGAAAAAATGTGGATAGTCATGGGCGATTTTAGTGCCGAAGTTGGTGAGACTATAGACAATAATCTGTTCAGATGTGAACAAACTCGGCTTTCGCGTACGTACCGAGGGGAACACACTCACTCTGAATTGCGAATAAATTCACAATATCTAATTCAATCACAAAATAACATTAAATAAAACATATCTATATAAAAATCAAATGGACTACATACGTACTCATTACATTGCGATAGAGATTCACAGTATAGAATGATAGTCTACTGCGCACACATCACAAGGCTGACACACCGAACAATAATATTAAATCCCTTCGGCAGCTGTTCCTAATGATGCCTTTGTGATGGCAACGAATTGCGTGTATGGTGAAGCACCGAACACAGAAAAGAGCGTACAACAGACGTTGGGGAGCAGTGACTCACTCGCCCTGCTTTGCTGGCTCTCTCGAATGATCAAACCTTATTAAAACACCCACTTGTTGTAATGACCAACGAATGCCTGGTTCGAAATACCTGGATCTGGCTGTCCCAGGGCGATGCTTCCCATTTGTGTCATTCGATGACGCGGCTGCTTTTCTTGTCTGGTTGTACTTTTGAGTTAAGAAACAGTAATGTATTCAGGATTTCGACCTTTTTGTGCGGTTAAACTGTCGCTACTTCAACCCTTCCCTGCTCTCAGTTTCCCAAAACAATCAAGAACGCTCGAAAACTAGGTCGAGTACTACTCGGCTTGCAAACGGCTTTTCTTGGCACGTGTCTCCAATGGAGATTGATACAGCTCTGTAATTTTTGCTTTCGCATATTTTCGTTACACTTTAAATCACTATGAGCGAAATGGGTACATAATTTCACTTCTGAGATTAGCCAAAGTACACTGACCGAATAGAAACTACAACTGCCCTACGCAGAGTTGAGTTAAACCAGCTATGTCCACAAATTTTGGAGTCACCCTGCATAGCACCGTACATCATAAATATATAAATAACCAATATGTCTTTCCGTGATTCATTTATCACATTGTTCTATATCTACAGCACCTCTTTATTCCCACCGCAATTATATAAATTTCACCTTTTTTTGAATTATTAATTTGTTTGTAGTGCGCCTTTATTCAAAACAATTTATTCTAGCCATGTCAAAAACTTAAATTGAAAACACAAAGGACTCGTATATGTGTTTTTAATTGCTAGGGCTTCCTTTTATTTGGCGTCCTTGTCCTTCAAGTTTCTATGTGCCACTTTAATGATATTCGTCATTTTTCGTTATAGAAAGAAACAAATAACCAGTCTAACGGAAGCACTTCAAGGGCCAGTAAATATTTCTGTAAGATGAAAACAATATTTATTGCATATTTTCTGATAATTCAATAATAAACTAGGCGTTTGCAAATTTTATATAACACAATTCTATCGAATGGCTTGTATATCTTTAATTTGTCTGATACTGTGGTTTGATGTGTTTTATTGGCATTGATTCTTAGTTCTCGTATGACATTAAATTTAGACTTTGAGTTCACTTTCAAACCACCTCCGACAGAAATTCCCAGGATGACAAAAATGAGATTCCTCATTTTTAATGCGATAGAACGCAATGTAGGTAAGAGCTCCCCCCGAGTGTAAAATTTGGCAACACTTTAAAAATATAACAGTTATTGATTTTTATTCGCTACTTTGTGAAGGTTTTATAAGTTTTTTCCTTCTTATGCGAGACATTAACAAGGTTGTTTGCAAAAAGTAACTGCTAAAAGACATTCTGTTTTAGAAGAAAAGTTTCGTTTACATTCCCTTTCGGCGACTACGTTTAAGATAGATTCGCTTAAGTGAAAAAGGTTTTGAACCTTTTTATTGCTCTATAACTGATTCTGTTTTTAGAAATCGTGTATCACTGGATTTGAATATTCATTGAATTTAAGTTTTAACATTCACTATGTAAGAAAATTTTATTAAAAGTATACTTTCGTATATAATAAACTACACCAATTACTTTTAAGGAGATATTATTGAACTACTCGTAAATGTAGCGTTAATGTGTTAGAACTATTGTAAGTTAAAAAATGTCCTGTTAAATAGTAAATCATGAATATCCAAACGTTTCGCTGAAATAAAACATTTATGTTGGTTTAACTTTAACCTATCCAATCAATCAAATCCATGGGCTGCCGTACTCGAAGGGTGGATACATAGGCCGAACAGTGACTTAAAGCGCCAAATTAAGTAGGTACCTTCCTTTTTGTTAATGAATATCCAGTACATTCCAAAGAATTAGAATGAAACCATAAAATAATGTCTTTCCAGTTTAACCAGAAAGAGGTACCCGTGAACATTAGGAACAGAAACTTGGAAAAAGTAAACGCATCAAGTGCTAGGCGAAGTTGGAAAGGAATATGCCAATTAACGAGTTCAGTTGAGATAATCAGTTACCTGTTGATTTTTGAGTTTCCAAGTTAGGTATTTGACGTGTAAAGATTCGGCTGTGCCTCTCGTCCCCTAAAAGTGACCTTAACTAACAGCTGATGCTCGTTAAGGCCTAATTTGGGTTGACCATGTTAATTTATGGGTAATATCTCGAAATTGTATTAGCTCATTCAACGTTCCCTCTTAAGATTTGAAATATTGTTTACCTGCTTCGTAAAGCTATGCGTTTTGCTGTCATACGATTTTTTCGGCTGCATAGTAGCTTCCAGTTGAATAAATTTTAGTGTCATTGCGTCAGATTATGTTGATATTTGCCTATTTCTGTTTACGTCGCTTGGGAATAGAAAAAAAAAACAACTTGAGCAAAATGTAGCAAGTAATTTGTCGAGATTCTCTGGAACTGTGTTTCCACCCAGAATTAAATGGGGGAGTTGTGTTACAATGGATAGCTGAGTATTCATTATTGTTCCCAATTCTTGTTTGTGGATAATTTCGAGAAAAAACCTATACGATGAAGCTAAGTGCATCCAGTGATGATTGGTAATCAGTGAATATCCATGTTGACACCTTTGTGATGCAATTTCATTTCATTATTTAAGAATTTATCGAGCCAACACTTTACATTTTTTTGCATATGAGTGGAGAAGGCACCTTAAACCCATTTTCCATCTTGAGTAAGTTTTTTATAAGAGACACTGTTACAGGCTAAAATGACAATTACGACAACGCGCCACCTCGTAACTGTATTTACGTAAAGCCAAGATAAAGCTAGATGACTAGCGCGTACAATAACTCACAAAATCGGGAATGTAACTCACATAGGACCGCTGCCCAGCCCATAACAGGAGTTGCCGACTAGCCTTCAGTGGAGCGAGGGGTGGTCCAACACCATAAACGGTAAACAGATCTAAAATGACAAGGCGTCACCACAATTCCATCACTATAAAAATGCACAGGCAAAGTCACTGAGGAACAGTGGACGCATATGAATAGATTCACCTTACAAGTTTAAGCTTGGCAGTATTCTGGTCAGCGAGCCGGTTCAGCACCATCGGACCTACCTTTCGAAAATCCATTTGATCAGCTGTCCAAACTTCTCTTACACTGTAAAATATAATACGCAAATCGCATGCAAAATAACCCAGAAAACTATAGTTAACTTAATATGACATGTTGTTACGGTATTAAAAGAACTTTACGACACCCACCCAAGGTGAGCATCGCACCACGGAATCAGTCCTGAAAAACTGGCACACTTGCCCTGAAATCGGTTCGAAATAGGCTAATAGGCCACGGCTGGAACGCTCAGGGAGTCGGGCGTGAGTCACACGATACGTTCTGGGCAAGCGTGTTGCGACATAATATATATATAGGGTATGTCGAAATCATGAGGGCGCCACCAAGCCTGTCTTAACCCGGCTAACCGGGCCTGGACGGTTAGACGGGAGCGAAGCACGCAAAATACTCCGCCGATAGGATTACTCAAGAATTGCAAGGTCAAATAACAATTTCGGGATTGCCTTATGCAAGGATTGTAATTAGGTGTCAATCCGACCGCGACTACGCAGCTGTCTCACCCACCTGTACGCTCAAAGCTCCCTCGTTCCGTCGCACAATAATCAGTACAACGAAGGGGGCGTTTATCTGTAACAGAACATGCACAAGTCGAAACAAAACAATAGTTCCCTTAGCTAACAAATCATGTATTGACTAACGGGTTACAATGGGGCAGCAGAGTGCGTCGCCCTATATCTAAACTAGATTATAACTAGGGGCACCAGCTGGCGTGAGCTCTAAACTTAGCGACAGATGTCGAACAGTAATGAACAGTAAGGAACAGTAATGAACAGTAATGAGCAGTAATGAGTACAAATATGCTGGCGCGACGCCTTATGCAGCGGACAGCAAAGATCAAATTAGCACTCGCGACATGGACAGTCTGCAAGTCTGAATGAATGCACAAATATGCCGGCGCGACGCCTTATGCAGCGAACAGCAAAGATCAAATTAGCACTCGCGACGTGGACAAATATGACGACAGTGCCTGTAGGCACCAGAGATGTGACGGCTCGCTCGCGTTCACAGCGGTAATCAGTTCAAAGACACATACCTTAATAATGTAGGCGTTTGGGGAGCCTGGTACAGTCGAGTTGCGACAGGCTGCAGTCTTAGGTGGCAGGTACCTTCGATGTTCGACGGCTATAGGGATGAGTGCACGTCCGCCTTAATGGCGACATGAAGCGCGTCAGGACGCGTACGACGGGACGACGAAAAAATGGGCCACTTTCGTTCTGCGGGACAGATCCTCGTAGGTCGAGATGAAGGGGGCACGACCCCTTACTTACGGAAGCAGGAACTGGGCTCAAAAACACCCACGCTACGCCGAAGACAATTCGAAACTCACACTCACAACCACCACACAAGCGTTCTCTGCAACGGGCTGCGGTCAACTGCCACTTAAGGCGAAAACGTTTGTCACATAAATGCTGAAGCAGCACTCGCCGGGAAAAAGGCTGACGCCCCCGCCAAGGGCGGGAGCGCCGCATGAACTCACACACACTATCCGACCTCTTACTTGATCGACGGCTCTCTGCTGAATGCCCAGAGGAAGCGTTGGCAAAGGTCACCTTGGTCGCGTCCCCACGTGACTAAACCTCGGCAGCCAATTGCGGGGCGATAAAATGAAACAACTTAATGCCGGCACCAATGGTATCACGCCTCAACGGCGTGCTTTCTAGAAGATTCGGAATTCTTGCGGGCGATACGCTCGGCTGCCACAGCGCCATCAGAGGGGAGCTCCAACCGACGGGAAATGCTGCGTTTGGGGCCAAATATGTGCGAAATCATGATTCTGGAATTAGGCGATGGAGCCAAATAAAGAACTAAAAGGGTCTAGCATACGGGGACGCTGCCCTAAAGCCTAGGTGGCTATTTAAAATACCAAAATGACCTGAATCAAATGTGCGGAAAGATTGAAAATGGTTTTGACATAGCACCAAGTTGCCCTAAAGGCGTGAAATGCGATTAAGCATCTACAACCGCAAAATGACTTAACAATGTATTGACAAAATATTTGAATATATCGAAAAAAGCACATGCAAATATGAAATGTGTTAGTATATGGCAGTTCGGTAAATTAGGTAACGTCTTAAATCTATTGAAGAAATTGGGTAAACTTGACATTAACTGTATAAACTGACGGTAAATGAAATGTAATGACAGGTACACAACTATAATTGTTTGACCAATGAAAAAGGCACACAATAACAGTTAAATAACCGAGATGTTACATCAACTGTCCGATGATTCGACGAAACACACCGTATATATTAAGTTGCACTCTAAACGTTAATAAATAATACAAACGATATCTTTAAAGAGCTTGGCGGTGCGCAAATTGTTATCCTGTATTAGTGCAACGTCTCCTGTTTCCAAATACTGCAGAATACAAAACAGAAGAGATACTGCAACAACTAAACTAGGTGTGAGCCGAACAGATGGGAATTTATCCTCTACGAGACATGGAAGCCTGCTGCGGAAATTTGATAGAACGGTAAAGCGGAGCTTCGAGAACACATGACAATCAGTTCTTACAAAGGAATCCGTCTAAATGGCGCGACTTCCTTATTGTATAACGCCTGAATTTGAAGATAAGCCACGGATTTATTTTCAAATAAGCATGTTGCAATAGAAGAAATAGTAACATGAATTAGTTTGATAATGTACTTTCTTGAAATAATCGTGGTTGTGCCGAATAGGTGGTTAAGGTTGGAATTCGATGGCAGCTACGTCTACGTGGCTAGTTCGGGATTATTTTGTATAATGCCTATTCTGCGAAACAAGCAAACAGCTGCTCTACTACTAGCATAACATAAAAAACTAATTTAAGGTTTGTAGGGCTTGGAGGAGGGGGGAGAGGTCTAAATATATTACCAATCACGAACATTTCTTAGTCGTGAATAATGAACCATAACAAAACACTTAGCCATAAACGCATCTTAGTTTTATGGTTTCTATTTTTAGAACTACAAGACATGAGAAATCTAAGAAAGTTAATAAACCCACCTCAGAAAGCTTGGATTGCTACGATTGCATTCCATGCTGAACGTGGAAGAACAGAGAATGCAATTTCAGCATAGATTGCTTATAATATGAACTCCATACTTTGAAACGAGTCTGTGAAGGGTTTCAAAATGATTTTTTTTTAAATACCAAAAAAGAGAGTTTAATTTTTAAGATGTTCGCCCTATATATACTGGGTTCAAAATATGGCCTCTTTGTCAAGGGTAAATATCTAAGCTATGTGCAATGTATCCCTTTCATTGAACTAATAGTTCCTGAATTAAAGCAAAAATAGATAAAAAATTTATTTTTAAGGTGCTCATTCTGTATAAATTTGATAATATTAACCACAAATAGAATCAAATTTGATTACATAAATTACAAAAATTTTCTTAAAACTAAAATATTGTCTTTTGCTTTGACTAGTATTGTTCTTTAGCGTTGCACTCCCAAACGTTTTTATTAATGTAATATTTTAAAAGAAACTACACAGTTTACCACAACATAATTATATTTGTGAACTCTTCAATCCATTTACATTCAGATTGCCCGTGTTTCCAATATCCTCCTCCTGCCTTGGGTCGCCGTATCAGCTATAAAACTCGCGTACTCCTATCACATATACCACACTCTTCCCCCACCACTTAGAACATAAAATTATAATTAATTAATAATAATAATATAATATGGCAATTTTAACGCATTTACAATCAGAGTACATATCGCTCAGGCGGTTTGCCGCGAGTTGTACGAAAGGGTCGAGCAGAAAAGGGAGGAGAAGAGAATATTTCCCGTAGCCTTGCTGCTTCGAAGAAATTATCTTCTTCTAGTCTATTTCCTTGAACTATTTGACGTTCCACATTTCTTTTAATTGTAACTAATTGTTGTGGATGAATATATTTTTCTCCTTCTTCCTCCGCTTTAACTAGTGTATTACTACCTTTCAATATTTGATTAGTATGACGCTTCCAAATTTGCCCCGCATTTAGTTTTACAAGATAAGTTCTGGGGCCCAGTACTTTACTTATAATAGCTGGAACCCAACTCACTTTGTTCACAATTCTATAATCTTTAACTAGAACTGCTTCTCCCTTTTCAAATGCAATATTTGTTTTACCCGCGTAATACTTTCTTTGCCGATTTTGTGCTAAAATTACATTGTTTGCAACCTGGTCGATAGCCGTTCCACAATAATTGTTAGCTTGAAAGTTGGTCTTGAGTAGATCTAAACTAAATTTCAAATTTCTGTTTAAAAATAGTCTAGCAGGAGTTTCTCCTGTTGTGATGTGTTTTGTGTTCCTATAGTCAAATAACATTTTCAATAATTTTAAATTAGCAGTTTCTGAATTTGTTTCTGACTCAATTTTGAGCAAATATTTTTTGAGGGTTTTTACAATATTTTCAGCTGCGCAATTTGTCGCAGGGTGGTATGGAGGGCTTAGTTTGTGTACAATGCCATTCCTTTTTAAGAATTTTTCAAATTTAGCTGAAACAAATTCAGTACCATTATCCGAGACTAAAGTATTTGGTAATCCAAAATGTGAAAAAATTGCACTAAAGGCAATGATTATATTTTTTGTCGTAATTGATTTTACTGGTAAAACTTCTGGCCACTTGCTATATGCATCCACAAAAACTAAATAATAACTATTATAAATGGGACCAAACAGATCCACATGCACCCTCTCCATAGGGTGTGTTGGCCAGTCCCATGGCCTTAATTCTGTTTTATTTGGAGAAGCCAGAAATTTAAAGCAAGTTTCACAAGATTTCACAGTTTTCTCTATATCTTTAGCAATATTTGGCCACCAGACGTAGGAGCGTGCCCGCGTCTTAATTTTAACCATTCCCATATGCGATTCGTGTAACTCTGATAAAATTAAATTCCGCATAACTGCTGGAATTACTACGTGGTGACCCCGCATTAAAACACCCGCTTCAACATTTAGCTCTGCTCTCACTTCTTCTTCTTTGTGTGCCTATCCATTACTGGATGTTGGCGATTATTCTGGCGATCATTACTTTGTTGGCAGCCGCTCGGAACAGCGCTGTTGTTGATGTGGAAAACCATGTCCTTAGATTTTTAAGCCTGCTCTCACTAACCAGTAATTTCGATAAGTTTGCTTAGCTTTCCGTGACCACCCATTGATTACGTATTTAATTACTTCTGATAACACCTCATCTTTTCTAGTTTCCTTCACGAGTGTTACATAATTTATCGATAGTTCCCCGTTTATTCTATGATATAAATAAGAATGCTGAACATTTTCTATATCGTCTTGTTCTAAAACTGGCAAACGTGATAAGCAGTCCGATGTGTTTTGACTCGATTTTACATATTCTGTATCATAATTGTATCCTGATAAGATCAAAGCATATCTTTGCAATCGTGAAGCCGCTAACGTTGGAATCCCTTTTTGTGGACCAAAAATGGCTATCAAGGGTTTGTTATCCGTACTTAAAGTAATTTTTTTTCCATATAAGTACTGATTGAATTGTATTACCCCATAAATAATGCTAATGCCTCCTTGTCTATCTGAGCATATTTTTTCTCTGTGACGGTTAACGTTCGTGATGCATAAGCAATTGGTTTTTCAGACCCATCATCAAAAACATGACTTAAAATGGATCCAATACCGTATGGGGATGCATCTACGGTTAATTTTATTTTAAATTTGGATTGAAATGCGCCAACACATTTGAAGACACCATTTCACTTTTTATATTTTCAAATGAATGTTCACATTTCTCATCCCACACGAACTCTTTATTTTTTTGTAACAGTCTGTATAATGGTTTCATTTTTTCTGCAAAATTTTTTACATATTTCCTATAATAATTTACTAGACCTAAAAATGATTGCAATTGACCCAAATTTGTTGGCCGAGGGGCTTCTTTTATAGCTTTTACTTTATCTGGTGATTTATGTAACCCTTCTTTACTAATGATATGGCCTAAATGTGTAACGGATTCTTGGAAAAAAACACACTTTTCTTTCTTGATTTTTAAGCCGCTTTCGAGCAACCGTTTTAGAACTGCTTCAATATTCCGAATATGCTCGTGATCATTTTTACCTGTAATCAAAATGTCGTCCATAAAACAAACAACATTGTTTAATCCCGACATTAATTGATCCATAAAATTTTTAAAAATACTAGGTATACTAGCAACACCAAATGGGAGCCGTTTATACATAAATAACCCCTTGTGGGTAGAAATAGTCGTTAACATTTGCGATTTTTGATCTAGAGCTAACTGGTTATAGGCCTTTGATAAATCAATTTTTGAAAAACGGTCCCCTCCCTGCAGTTTAGCAAAAATATCTTTAATTCTGGGCAAGGGATATATAGCTATCAATTTTCAAATTGCATTAACTGTGGTTTTATAATCCCCGCATATACGAATTGAACCATCATTTTTTAAAACCGGTACAATAGGGCTGGCAAACTTATTGAAAGTAACGGGTTCAATTATTCCCTGATTATGTAAATTATCTAACTCATTTTTAAATTTTCCACGTAACGCACGTGGGAGAAGTCTGGTTTTACAAAATTTTGCGGCAGCATTTATATCATAATTTAGTGTAAAAGTTTCGAATTTATACAATCCTAGCCCATCTGAAAAAACTTGCCCATATTTCTTAAGTATTTGGCTAACATTGTTTTGACCTTCATTTATGTTATGAATTTTTAACCCAAATAATCGAAAAAGATTCCTACCTACCTACCTACCTGCATATCTTTATACCTGATTTTTAAATTGAGGACACCCAGTGGATGCATATTTTCACCAGAATATCCTACCAAAACAAGATCTGCTCCGGATAATGGATACCCTGAGTAATGCTCACGCCAATGGTTTTCTGACATGGCCGAAACCGCAGCCCCCGTATCCACTTCCATATCCACCTGCTCATCATCTAGAAGTATACTCAAATAAATCGGTTGATCATTACTTAACTTTAAATTAAACAACGCTAAACAGGTATATTAATATCAGAACTCGTCTCTAAATATCTTACCGCATTATTTTTCTGACATACCCTTGCTTAATGACCTTCTAAATTACAAAAATTACATATAAAATCCTTATATCTACAACTTCGAGCCTCGTGGTTGTCCAGGCCACAGGCTGAACAGGGCTTTCGCTGCCTGAAATGATGACTGCTGCCTGAAATGATGACTGCTGCCTACCCTGTGACTGCGAGTTGCTGATCCGCGCCCGCCTGAGCTGCTTCCTGCGGCTAAACCACTGTTGACGCCTGCGCCTCTGTTTCTCCCGCGGTTGACGTAAAACAGCTCGTCACCACCGCCAGGCGGCTCCACTTTGACTTGGCTAGATGCCCCAGAGACCGCAACCTCCAACCCCGTTCCACTGCTTCTGGTAAACTCCAACGATTGTGCAGTCTTGACAGCTTTTTCGAAAGTTAGCTTATCATCTTCTAAAAACAGGGTTTCCCCAATTTTTCCCGGTCCGATACCGACAGTAAACCTGTCCCATAGGGCAACCGTCAACACTTCGCCTCGAAACTCACAATTAGTCGCTAAATGACTAACGCGTGCCGCCCATTCTACAACACTTTCTTCTGCATCTTTTACGGCCGTATAAAATTCGTATCGTTCTTTGAACAATGCACGAAACGGCGCATAATGCTGTTTCAGAATGACTACTAATTGTTCGAATGTTTTCGATTCTGGCTCATCTGGTACACACAAGTCTGTTAAAAGTTCGTAAACGCTATCATGTAGCAACGTTAACAATACGGTTTTTTACACTCGGTTTTAATACTGTTTGCGATAAAATACTGCTGTAATTTACCTTCAAAGGTAGTAAATTTTTAGCACTGAGGATTGAATTCCGCCATATGTCCGATAACTGCAACTGCGGAAGCCATTTTGGGGAATTTCGTGTAGTTGTAATATATCGGTTTTTATGTTTTATTAAAGGTTTTATCCTCGTCGCCACTGTAATATTTAAAAAGAAACTACACAGTTTACCACAACATAATTATATTTGTGCGCTCTTCAATCCATTTACATTCAGATTGCCCGTGTTTCCAATACCCTCGTCCTGCCTTGGGTCACCGTATCAGCTATAACACTCGCGCACTCATATACCACAATTAATGTCACTGCTCTGCTCTTTTGCACTTTGTTTTTAATACACTGGTATCCGAGTCCACCATTTGCACGTCGCTTGCTTCTCTTCTGTTGCCTACATCCAGGATTGTTCTTGGCAATTTTCTAGATTATGCTGATCTTTAATCTACCTACCCGTCAGATTGTTCACAATTTTCACTGTCCTTTGTTTTTATTGATAACTACTCTCATTTATGTGCACATAAAAACCTTTTGTGTCAATTACTTTCATTTGGTCTGGCTTTACATATGCACAAACCTATCATTTTAATTATATTAGTTTATTCAAAAGCCAAATTCAAACCCTCTGAAATATGCTTTGCTTTTGCGTACCTTTATCCGACTAATTACTGTTTCTCGCACCTCATTACCAACGCATTTAATACTTATATTATTGTTTTAAATTATATAAAATATCTTAACTCTGTGCTTTAGTGACTTGGTTAAACATTTTGCACTGCAAATTGTGGGCTTAATACCATTTCATAATTCCCCCAATTTTTGAAAATTAAAATTACCGCGCATGAGTGTTATTGTTCAGCATACGTTGATTTGCATGCGTTGTCATTTTAACTACCACAAATATTTTTGTATGACAAATCTTTTTTAATCAGCCCAATCTGACATTTAACTTATTTCAAAATTCTGCTCAATAATAGATCTTAACTAACTCATATTCTATCCTAACTAATTATCTTAACAAGAGTGGTCCAACATCTGTTCAAAACTAAACTAACCTATTCTACATTATTCAAGTATGGGTAAATCGCTGAAATGTGAAAACGTCCTCTGATTTTATTATTGTTCTCATTGATTAACTCATAAGTTCCGGCTACCATCGTTCTTCTTTACAGCATCATCTAACATCTGCTGTAACTCATGTTTCACTTTCCCGCTTTGTGCAAACGGTATTGGATATGTTTTACTCTTGAAACCCATCGTTTTGTTCACAACAAGTTTATGACAATATTTAGTTGCTTGACCTGTTCTCTGATTTATTATCTCTTTATTCTTCTCTATTGTTTCCATAATTCTGCTTTTATATTGTAAGTAATCACTCCCTATCTGTTCATCACCCAGCATTCCTTCTATGATCGTACAACTATTTATAAATATATCGTCTTCTGCAGTTTTGGCTAGGCAACAATTTTTATTGTCTCCTGCTTTTATTTCAGCTAGGCAATAACTGTCACACTTTTGATCGTCATACTCGGAAATCGATCAAGGCTCAATTATATTATTTATTTGGATGCACTTTTGCATTCCATCTATTTTAATTCCTATTTGCTGAATAATATCGACAGCTATCACAAATTGTACATTTAAAGCAGATACTATGTGAAATCGGACATCATACGCTCTTTTATTCATACTGATCTTTATTGCTAATGCTTTACTTGTCGTAGAGATCTTCTTTCTTGTTGCAGACAATAAACTCTTCGGTAAGGTTTAATCTCGTAATTAAGTAGTTTTCCTGAACACTTCTTCTTCTTTGTCAACCATTATCAGTCCACTCTTGAACGTAGGTCTCTTCCATTTTCTTCCATCTTTCCCTGTCTTGTGCAATGTTCATCCACCGTTTACTTGCCACACTTCTAATATCGTCTACCCACCTTTTTTCCTGAACGCTGACACTCAAAGTGCAGGCACTCCTATCTTTTTTAAAATTAGACTCGATGCTAGTCGCAGGTGACGCTCCCGGCTTTCTGTCGCTGGAGTCGCTTAACTAGGTGCAGATGTTGAAAGCGACGTTTTTGCAGACCCCGCTGACGTCCTTGATTACTGACCTCTGGGTTCCGCTGCTAATTTTGGTCGTAGTCGAAGATCGTAAAGTCGAGTTGCTCGGTTGCCGATGTCTACTCGAGGTTGAGTTTGGAAAATTTAACTTTTATGTCGTGGAAATCGCCACAAATGATAGTACAACTGCTCGGACACTTAGGCAATAAAATGGACCACCTTCATAATTGGTAAAACACGTTTATTATCATAAAACATTAGTTAAATATGGAGCACAAATTCGACAAGCTACATTAATTTCTATTTTCAATTGTTCTCCCCGTTAATAACCAAAAAAGCATCAGGTTGCTATGATACGGTGTTCTTCTACTATTAATTGAAAATTAGTTTTGATAATATTAACCACAAATAGAATAAAGTTTGATTAGATAAATTACAAATCTAACATTTCCGTAAAACTAAAATATTGTCTTTTGCTTATAACTAGTATTGTTTTTAGCGTTGCACTCACAAACGTTTTTATTAATGTCACTGCTCTGCTCTTTTACACTTTGTTTTTAATACACTGGTATCCGAGTCCGCCATTTTTACGTCGCTTGCTTCTCTTCTGTTGCCTACATTCAGGATTGCTCTTTGCAATTTCCTAGATTATCCTTATCTTCAATCTACCCGTCAGATTGCTCACAATTTTCACTGTCCTATAGTTCTCTGCCAGTAGTTCAGGGCGACGTAACGCCGATTGGTCGTTCAAGTGCAGCGCAGATTGAATCTGTAGGGCGACGTGATTGCAGTGCTTAAGTTCGTGTATTACAGGAGTCCACATTTTACTAAGCTTAAAACCATCTTCCGTGATTATATTATTCGGACGTTTTTCTATTTCCATGGATTTACGTAATGATGTTAAATATACCACTAAGGTATACCATGAAATAGGAAAACAGGATTATTACATTTTAAATTTACGTTTTTTTATACATTACTTCGGAAGTTCTGAGATAAACATGGAGCAATTTTGTATTAGTCTCTATTACATCAACCGAAGCAAAGATTTCTGTAACAATAAGTTTTGTTAGTGGCTTGTGCGGCCAATCCCGTGGTAATTATATAGTGGGTTGCTCGAATCCAACTTAGAGTTCGTAGCGTGTGACCAGCTGAAAAGCGCTTACTGTGATACTTCAGATCGTAATGATTCTATTAAGTCTAAAATATTTATTGCTGTGCATGTTTTGTTAATGTTTTCTAGTCAGCCACTCTAGCAAATATTCGGGAGCTCGCAAACTTTGTACTCATTTGTCCGTGCATGTCCTGCTGCGGCTGATTTGGTGGTGGATGGATGCTTATATCCTGAGTGGGATTTGAAATATGCCAAAAGAATCGTTGGATTTACCAGATGCAACGGACATACAAAGGGTGTTGGGTATCTATCTGCAAGTGCAACGCAGGATACGCGAAATTTGGTTTAAATTTTGACAGTATTATGCTTCCTGCAAGGGTCTGTACTTTGACAGGTAGCATAAAATGTGAATGGCGAACCGAAAGGAAACATTTTAACATAAAAATAATGAAAACCGAGGTCAGGATCAATAAATACTGCTCAAGGTTTCCATTATCAGAAAATAATAAAATCCATCGAACTGATTTAGAAGATTGTGTTAACAAACGCTGATGAAATGGCTGTAAAGTTTAATTGAACATCCAGTATCAATTAAACAATTAAACCATGTATTTGGTTCTAATAGCCTGCAAAATCTTCGAATCCCTTCCACGAGCAATTTATTTTCTCTAAAGCAGGTCGTATTAAGTGCACTCTGAAGCCTGAATCTAATCTGGATTAAAATAACGGCACAGATGTAAAGTTCCTATTACACAGTATGGCACAGCAACTCGTATTTGGCAAGATAATACTGAAAACGGCATCAATTAAATTCACATATTCTATTGAATTACAGATATGGCTTTTATTTTTAGATAATCAATCCAGCTCCGGTGAATTCCATTTCCGATCATCTACAGTGTACTTTGCAGAGACTAAAAATAACCTGTGTCAGGGGTTGATACAATAGCTGTAAAGTAAACAAAAATAAACTTTTACTCCGGTTGTCGGTACGTGGTATAGTGCCCTACACTACAACTTATATGTCCAGAATTGTTAAATTGAGACAAGAATAGCCTCCTCTAATTAATTCCCGAGTGGTTTATGTCGCTCTTAAGCTGCACGCTATTAAAGAAGATTGACTAATACCAACTTTACTTCTAGTGCTTTTGTTTTATATTCGTACACCTACCCAAGGACTGTGGTCTTCTTACATGGTATCAAAATTTATACTCCAAAAGGAAATAATTTTGAATTGTAGCTACAACTGATCGAAATAGAAAGTTACCTATATTTTCAAAATTCTGATTCACCAACAACATGAGAATAACTGAGTTAAATTAGCATCAGAATCTACGTATATGCTCATTGTACAAAAATATGATCGCTGGTGATTACGGGAAGATTGTTGCTTTGCTAACAATGGATATCAACGAAGCAGCCGAGAAGGTTTTTTTTTGTACAACCGTGTTGCAAAGTTGATATGTGCGGACGTAATTACGGCTGAAAAGCACGTTTTCATGGCCGTTGTGTTAGTAATCGCCCCGAAAACAAATTTCGCGGCCGCAAACTTATCGTCACAGTTGCACATAAAGTTGATAATGTGTTTTTGATTATAATATACATTTCGCTGGCACAAAAATATCGTGCATACTACTTTCGCGAAATGTTTGTCTTGCCCGCTAAAACATTCTTCGGTAAGTCAAACAGTAATTTCGCGGCCTAGATATGCAAATAACTATTCCTTAGCTTACATTGGACAAGTACCTGCTGCCGTGGGGGTCACCAGATAATAAGGTATATCATTTCATAGAGTAGTACGTAAGTAATTCCTTATCTATATATTTACAAACGTAAAGCGTTTTCTTTCGACATCTATTTTGAGACTTCCACCGGGCCGATTTCCATAATTCTTTTTTTAAATGAAAGCCGGCACCGTGTAGATGTGCGCACAAAATTAAAAATAACTGCTTAACTTTTAGAGAAAAGCCAGTGTATTGTAGCGCGTAAATGACGTGGCTTTGCAGCGCGTAGCAGTGGAACAAGTAAAATACCGCCTGCTATATTATGATAAACGTCAAAGTACATGTACAGTGACAGCGAATTTTTAAGAACATTTCAATCTTTCCTTTAGAAAAGTAGCGTGTATGAGTGAATATTGACTGTTCATCAGTTCATTATTAATCGAATGTACCTACACATCGCCCATTCTCTTGCAAATTGGATATGGATAATATCACACGATTACAGGTGAAAAGGATACAATTAAAATACCATGTCAACTAATTGCCACAGAGGACATCATTACAGAAATATTTGGTAACAGTTTGTCAACTCTTGAGAACATCCTTACTATCCCAAAATTCTCAATTTTAGCTCCAAAAACGAACATTGCGAAGAAATTAACCACAAAATTATATATCTCAAAAACAAAAATTTGAGTGTGATTACAATTGCAGATAGTGACATTTTACAATTTCCTACGGAATTTATAGATTCGTTAAATTTCAGTGGAATACCTCCACATTGCTTAACACTAAAAATAGCGGCAATTGTTATTCTCTTGAAAAATTTAAATGTGCATTGGTTTGATAAATGGGACAAGATTAATGATAATCAATTTATACGAGAACTGTTTAGATTTGGAAGTCTTAAATCGGCAAGCTATAGGCAGAAGAGTATTATTATCCCGTATAGATTAAACACCTTCTGATATTACATTACCTTTTTGCTTTCGGAGAAGACAGTTTCCTGTACGCCTAGCATTTGTGATGACAATTCATCAATCGCAAAGACAAACTCTGGATAAAGTAGAAATGTACTTGCCACAACCAGTATTTAGCCATGGTCAATTATATGTAGCAATGCCACGTGTACGTTGTTTTAAAAACTTAAAAATCAAAGTTTACCTAATGGATCGTGCCACACGTTAAAAATTGTCTACAAAGAAGTTTTATTAGTTGAAAAATATTTTGCAATGGGTGGTTTTTTATTTACTGTAATTTTACCTGCTTGACGATGACATTTAAACGGCAGTTGCTCTCAAGACAAATACGTGTCATAACAGTAATTTTTCAAAATGCAGTATCAGTACAATAACGTATGGGTCATAAGTTTTGAGAAAAAGTGGCCTTGAAATTTCTGCTCGATTTTGATGTCTGATTTAGTTGTCGTGAAACCGGTAAACAAATCGTGTTTTGTTGTTATTGAGACTAGCTTTCATGTTGTTAAAAGATCTAAAATTAAACATTAATTTTCGTTTGAATAAAATGTCGTTATTTTGCTGATTAAGCATTTTCTCAAAACTTATGACCCATACGTTAAGGACATATTGTCTTGAATTTACGTAAGGATTCGCCTGAGAGGATATTCCAAAGCCGAATAGTTTTCCAAACTACTCTTGAAACTTGGCAACGAAAACCTATGTCAAGCCGTGATAGATATAGCCAACCTCACTTACATAATATATTCCGACATCAAGAACATAACAGCAAAACCTGTGTCCTGGCTTCGAAAATGGGCGATTATCACTCTGAAGAATGATAAGCCACTAGAAATCAACAACACACACCTCGGAGCCTTTCATTCGGAGGTAAAGATCGATGTCGATTAACATTGTGGTGGAGGCAGAGGACACTGCACTACCAAGTTGAGTTTCTCCGCACTCTCGACCCTCCCGGGCTTATTCCAAATCGCCTACCTTTGAAAGTTAGAGCACCCATTATACTACTGAGAAACGTGATGACTCCCAAACTCGCCTGCAGGTGAAACTCCGCATCGAAACGTCACTGAAGCCACAATTTTCATAAGTTTTGGAAAAGGGTAGACAGTCTTCATTCTTCGAACACCCCTTATTCTTTCAGATTATTCTTTTCAATTTAAGAGACTGCAATTTACCGTCAAAACCTGCTTCGCCATGTCGATCAACAAGGTGCAGGGACAGTCGGCTGCATCAGGCTGGAGTCGACTTGAAGGAAGACTATACAATATCCTCTACAAAAAAGTTTTTTACCCTCTATTCGACCGGATTGAATTTTACATCACAGATCGTTACATAATAAAATGTAGAGAAGGCAAAAAGTTGTAATTTTTTATATTAGTTCTTTTTAGAAATAGGGTCAAATCATTTTTAGGGCTTTTCGAAATTCATCGCTCCAAAGAAGCTAACTGTGATAGATCTGTTTTTCTAAAGATCTATAACAAGAAAACTACTATAGGTGGGAATCTGACATTCGACATATTAGTTCGTTTTACAAATCAGATCAAGTAAATTTCAAGGTTTTGCAAAATTCATCCCCGAAAGGGGTTAAATGGGACAAATATGTTTTTCTAAATATAGCTACAAGGAAACTACTACAAGTAGAGGATGTTGAAATTGAGCATATTAGAACATTTTTCAAATCGGGTAAATCATTTTTAGGGTTTTGGAGAGTTCATCCCCGAAAGGTGTTAAATGATACAAATCGGTTCGTTAAAATATCGCCACGGGAAAATTACTACAGGCTGTAACTTGAAATTCGGCATTTTAGATCGTTTTACTGATCGGAAATCATGTTTAGGGTTTTTCGAAATACATCCCCTCAAAGTGGTTAAATAGGCCAGAAATGCTTTCCCAAAAATAGCCACAAAAACTCTACTACAGGCCGGAAATTGAAATTCGGCATATTAGATCGTTTTACAAATTAGGTGAAATCCATTTCAGGTTTTTTCAAAAATAACTCCCGAAAGGATTAAATGAGGTAGATTCGGCATATTAGTTCGTTTTACAAATCATATGAAACCATTTTCAGAGCTTTGCAGAATACATCTCCTTAAAAGAGTTAAATGGGATAGAACTGTTTTTTAAAGATTGCCTTAACGTGCGAACTACTTTAGACAGAAAGTTGACATTTGGCATATTAGATCGTTTTAGAAATAGGCCAAAATTATTTTCTGGGAATTTTGGAAATCACCACCAAAGGGTGTTACGGTGTAAATAGTCTCTTAGCGGCTAGTACTGTGTGAACAAACCTTTAGTGCCGATATTCGGTTCGTGAGCATCGAAATTCGTTAGGTTAGCGTTTACTGTTTTTAGTGGTGCTCGGAATTTGCAACTCAGTCCGATTCGGCCTTCGTCTCATTTTTACAGCAAATCTAACAGCTTGCACGGTTTTTCGCATTCTATAATCCAATGGGGGAGTTAGTCTACTTTTGTTTCTTTGTGTGCCCCACGCCGTTTGGCGGAGTTTTTGTGTTGAAGCGAATATTTGGACATTTAAGCCGTCGCCAATAGGCGGACTTAGTTGCAAACAAGCTTCTGCAAAGAACATTCCGTACAGATAGCCCATATTCTTGGGGCGAGTTATTTTGAAGTTTTGTCCGCTCTCGCGTGAAGCGCATGTCGCTTATTGAAACGATTTTCTAGCCGTTCCTACCAGCGGCCCTCAAAATTCTCAATTTTAGCCCTAAAAACTAATATTGCAATGACATCAACAAAGAACTTATATCTCTCTTGCCTGAATATGGAAAACAATATTGAGTGTGAATACAATTATATCACAAAGTTTTATAATTTTCTATGACATTTTTAGATTCGTTAAATTGCAGTGGAATATATCCACATTGCTTAACACCAAAAATAGGATCAATAGATATTCCCTTAAACATTTAAATGTTACTTAACTAATGGATCCTGCCACACGTTACAAAGAAGTTTTGTAACTTGCAAAATATTTTGCAAGGGGTTCACTAGTAGTATATGAAGCACTGAATTAAAATTCGTGTGAATACTTCAACATATTTTTATTAACCTGTTTATATTTTGTTGGATCGTGGACTTAACAAATAAAACAAAGACTACGTGATCACAACAGTGCCATCTCATTAATTAAAATGCAGAACAATTGTTTCGAAGTTAATCCCAAAACAGGATTAAAACTAGGAAATTCCCAACACCTTATGCATAAAGGTTTGTTTATTTTTTAAAAATTAATTGGTAAATAATTTTAAGCAATTTTTCATTAATACAGTCGATAAGCTACTTCATGGGGTGTCAGTGTCTCACCATTATTATTGTTATATTATGTATTTAATTACTTCTTGTGGCCCTTTCCAAAAAGGTATTTCCTGAACTGATTTAATGTAAATGGTAATTGTTTAATCTCTTACTAAACTTACGTAAATATATTTTTCCAATTGTACATAAAAAAACTATAGGATAGAAAATGTACGTCGAGTTTAGACAATATGCAAAAATATATAATTATACTGTGTAGAGAAAGCAACAAACATGTTCGATACTGTGGTCTTTGAGAAACGATCTGATAAGCGTGTTAAGAATGAGGTAATGGTGCAATGTTACGAAATAGAAAATACCTAGAGATTTAGCAGAAAGACGACAAATTTTAAGCTGAAAATCAAATGTAACTTTACAGATCCAGTAACAGGAGAAACCTTCAAGCCATATATGGAACTGTCCACTTAGCTTTTCGGTAGAATAGTAACCTACTTTTTTGCAACATTAAATTTAAATTGTTGAACTGAAAGACAAGTAAATTCATTCACTTATAATTTAGAACTTATTTTACTTCGAAACGTAGAGGGCTATTTATTATGGCTCTTGGAACAATAGCAACACTGTCTACAGTGTAGTAAAAGAGCACTTTGGTTAATTATATGTACAGTTAATTATTATAGTTTATACTTTACATTTTGATGCCCAAACTGTATCTTTGTAGAAACTCAAAATTTCAGAATAAATGCAGCTTGCTAATTGTATTTAAAACTACGAATTTCTTAATATTTAGGTTAAAAAACTTTCTACAGCTGTGATTCGATGGACTGAGTAGTTTAGCTATAGTTGTTGCCGGTCTCAAGCCCGAATAATGGAGGAGGGTTTCTTGAGTAAAAAAACGACTGCCGGGATTGGACCGTGTCATTATTGAGGTCGAAGAGCTCAACGTTTCGCCCACTTAAGGGGATTTATCAGGAGGAAGAAGCAAGAAGAGCACCGTAACTCAACGTGTCAACCACGTCAGAGGCGAGTGAGTCGAGTTTCATCCCTTCCCTGGAATAAGAGTTTCGCCTCTGGCGTGGTTAACACGTTGAGTTACCGTGATCGTTTTGCTTTTTCCTCC
>CALNHX010010161.1:0-42810 GCA_940337035.1 Agriotes lineatus | reverse complement strand
TACACATTTTGGTAAATATCTTGACTATAGCGCCACCTACCGGGTTCATTTATTGTATAAACATTTCTCTCTACGTAACCAACGTACATTCCGAATATGAGCTAAATCGGACCGTAAATACACATTTTGGTAAATATCTTGACTCCAGCGCCACCTACCGGGTTCATTTATTGTATAAACATTTCTCTCTACGTAACCAACGTACATTCCGAATATGAGCTAAATCGGACCGTAAATACACATTTTGGTAAATATCTTGACTCCAGCGCCACCTACCGGGTTCATTTATTGTATAAACATTTCTCTCTACGTAACCAACGTACATTCCGAATATGAGCTAAATCGGACCGTAAATACACATTTTGGTAAATATCTTGACTCCAGCGCCACCTACCGGGTTCATTTATTGTATAAACATTTCTCTCTACGTAACCAACGTACATTCCGAATATGAGCTAAATCGGACCGTAAATACACATTTTGGTAAATATCTTGACTCCAGCGCCACCTACCGGGTTCATTTATTGTATAAACATTTCTCTCTACGTAACCAACGTACATTCCGAATATGAGCTAAATCGGACCGTAAATACACATTTTGGTAAATATCTTGACTCCAGCGCCACCTACCAAGTTCATTTATTGTATAAACATTTCTCTCTGCGTATCCAACGTACATTCCGAAAATGAGCAAAATCGAACCGTAAATACACATTTTGGTAAATATCTTGACTCCAGCGCCACCTACCGGGTTCATTTATTGTATAAACATTTCTCTCTACGTATCCAACGTACATTCCGAATATGAGCTAAATCGGACCGTAAATACACATTTTGGTAAATATCTTGACTCCAGCGCCACCTACCGGGTTCATTTATTGTATAAACGTTTCTCTCTACGTGTCCAACGTACATTCCGAATATGAGCTAAATCGGACCGTAAATACACATTTTGGTAAATATCTTGACTCCAGCGCCACCTACCGGGTTCATTTATTGTATAAACATTTCTCTCTACGGAACCAAAGTACATTCCGAATATGAGCTAAATATCTTGACTACAGCGCCACCTACCGCGTTTATTTTGTGTATAAACATTTCTCTCTACGTAACCAACGTACATTCCGAATATGAGCTAAATCGGACCGTAAATACACATTTTGGTAAATATCTTGACTCCAGCGCCACCTACCGGGTTCATTTATTGTATAAACATTTCTCTCTACGTAACCAACGTACATTCCGAATAAGGGCTAAATCGGACCGTAAATACACATTTTGGTAAATATCTTGACTACAGCGCCACCTACCGGGTTCATTTTTTGTATAGAGATTTCTTTCTACGTAACCAACGTACATTCCGAATATGAGCTAAATCGGACCGTAAATACACATTTTGGTAAATATCTTGACTATAGCGCCACCTACCGGGTATTTTGTGTATAAACATTTCTCTCTGCGTAACCAACGTACATTCCGAATATGAGCTAAATCGGACCGTAAATACACATTTTGGTAAATATCTTGACTCCAGCGCCACCTACCGGGTTCATTTATTGTATAAACATTTCTCTCTACGTAACCAACGTACATTCCGAATATGAGCTAAATAGGACCGTAAATACACATTTTGGTAAATATCTTGACTCCAGCGCCACCTACCGGGTTCATTTATTGTATAAACATTTCTCTCTACGTAACCAACGTACATTCCGAATATGAGCTAAATCGGACCGTAAATACACATTTTGGTAAATATCTTGACTCCAGCGCCACCTACCGGGTTCATTTATTGTATAAACATTTCTCTCTACGTAACCAACGTACATTCCGAATATGAGCTAAATCGGACCGTAAATACACATTTTGGTAAATATCTTGACTCCAGCGCCACCTACCAAGTTCATTTATTGTATAAACATTTCTCTCTGCGTATCCACCGTACATTCCGAATATGAGCAAAATCGGACCGTAAATACACATTTTGGTAAATATCTTGACTCCAGCGCCACCTACCGGGTTCATTTATTGTATAAACATTTCTCTCTACGTATCCAACGTACATTCCGAATATGAGCTAAATCGGACCGTAAATACACATTTTGGTAAATATCTTGACTCCAGCGCCACCTACCGGGTTCATTTATTGTATAAACGTTTCTCTCTACGTATCCAACGTACATTCCGAATATGAGCTAAATCGGACCGTAAATACACATTTTGGTAAATATCTTGACTCCAGCGCCACCTACCGGGTTCATTTATTGTATAAACATTTCTCTCTACGGAACCAAAGTACATTCCGAATATGAGCTAAATATCTTGACTACAGCGCCACCTACCGGGTTTATTTTGTGTATAAACATTTCTCTCTACGTAACCAACGTACATTCCGAATATGAGCTAAATCGGACCGTAAATACACATTTTGGTAAATATCTTGACTCCAGCGCCACCTACCAAGTTCATTTATTGTATAAACATTTCTCTCTGCGTATCCAACGTACATTCCGAAAATGAGCAAAATCGAACCGTAAATACACATTTTGGTAAATATCTTGACTCCAGCGCCACCTACCGGGTTCATTTATTGTATAAACATTTCTCTCTACGTATCCAACGTACATTCCGAATATGAGCTAAATCGGACCGTAAATACACATTTTGGTAAATATCTTGACTCCAGCGCCACCTACCAAGTTCATTTATTGTATAAACATGTCTCTCTACGTATCCAACGTACATTCCGAATATGAGCTAAATCGGACCCTAAATACACATTTTGGTAAATATCTTGACTCCAGCGCCACCTACCGGGTTCATTTATTGTATAAACATTTCTCTCTACGTAACCAACGTACATTCCGAATATGAGCTAAATCGGACCGTAAATACACATTTTGGTAAATATCTTGACTCCAGCGCCACCTACCGGGTTCATTTATTGTATAAACATTTCTCTCTACGTAACCAACGTACATTCCGAATATGAGCTAAATCGGACCGTAAATACACATTTTGGTAAATATCTTGACTCCAGCGCCACCTACCGGGTTCATTTATTGTATAAACATTTCTCTCTACGTAACGAACGTACATTCCGAATATGAGCTAAATCGGACCGTAAATACACATTTTGGTAAATATCTTGACTCCAGCGCCACCTACCGGGTTCATTTATTGTATAAACATTTCTCTCTACGTAACCAACGTACATTCCGAATATGAGCTAAATCGGACCGTAAATACACATTTTGGTAAATATCTTGACTATAGCGCCGCCTACCGGGTTTATTTTGTGTATAAACATTTCTCTCTGCGTAACCAACGTACATTCCGAATATGAGCTAAATCGGACCTTAAATACACATTTTGGTAAATATCTTGACTCCAGCGCCACCTACCGGGTTCATTTATTGTATAAACATTTCTCTCTACGTAACCAACGTACATTCCGAATATGAGCTAAATCGGACCGTAAATACACATTTTGGTAAATATCTTGACTCCAGCGCCACCTACCTGGTTCATTTAAACATTTCTCTCTACGTAACCAACGTACATTCCGAATAAGGGCTAAATCGGACCGTAAATACACATTTTGGTAAATATCTTGACTACAGCGCCACCTACCGGGTTCATTTTTTGTATAGAGATTTCTTTCTACGTAACCAACGTACATTCCGAATATGAGCTAAATCGGACCGTAAATACACATTTTGGTAAATATCTTGACTATAGCGCCACCTACCGGGTTTATTTTGTGTATAAACATTTCTCTCTGCGTAACCAACGTACATTCCGAATATGAGCTAAATCGGACCGTAAATACACATTTTGGTAAATATCTTGACTCCAGCGCCACCTACCGGGTTCATTTATTGTATAAACATTTCTCTCTACGTAACCAACGTACATTCCGAATATGAGCTAAATCGGACCGTAAATACACATTTTGGTAAATATCTTGACTCCAGCGCCACCTACCGGGTTCATTTATTGTATAAACATTTCTCTCTACGTAACCAACGTACATTCCGAATATGAGCTAAATCGGACCGTAAATACACATTTTGGTAAATATCTTGACTCCAGCGCCACCTACCGGGTTCATTTATTGTATAAACATTTCTCTCTACGTAACCAACGTACATTCCGAATATGAGCTAAATCGGACCGTAAATACACATTTTGGTAAATATCTTGACTCCAGCGCCACCTACCAAGTTCATTTATTGTATAAACATTTCTCTCTGCGTATCCAACGTACATTCCGAAAATGAGCAAAATCGAACCGTAAATACACATTTTGGTAAATATCTTGACTCCAGCGCCACCTACCGGGTTCATTTATTGTATAAACATTTCTCTCTACGTATCCAACGTACATTCCGAATATGAGCTAAATCGGACCGTAAATACACATTTTGGTAAATATCTTGACTCCAGCGCCACCTACCGGGTTCATTTATTGTATAAACATTTCTCTCTACGGAACCAAAGTACATTCCGAATATGAGCTAAATATCTTGACTACAGCGCCACCTACCGGGTTTATTTTGTGTATAAACATTTCTCTCTACGTAACCAACGTACATTCCGAATATGAGCTAAATCGGACCGTAAATACACATTTTGGTAAATATCTTGACTCCAGCGCCACCTACCGGGTTCATTTATTGTATAAACATTTCTCTCTACGTAACCAACGTACATTCCGAATAAGGGCTAAATCGGACCGTAAATACACATTTTGGTAAATATCTTGACTACAGCGCCACCTACCGGGTTCATTTTTTCTATAGAGATTTCTTTCTACGTAACCAACGTACATTCCGAATATGAGCTAAATCGGACCGTAAATACACATTTTGGTAAATATCTTGACTATAGCGCCACCTACCGGGTTTATTTTGTGTATAAACATTTCTCTCTGCGTAACCAACGTACATTCCGAATATGAGCTAAATCGGACCGTAAATACACATTTTGGTAAATATCTTGACTCCAGCGCCACCTACCGGGTTCATTTATTGTATAAACATTTCTCTCTACGTAGCCAACGTACATTCCGAATATGAGCTAAATAGGACCGTAAATACACATTTTGGTAAATATCTTGACTCCAGCGCCACCTACCGGGTTCATTTATTGTATAAACATTTCTCTCTACGTAACCAACGTACATTCCGAATATGAGCTAAATCGGACCGTAAATACACATTTTGGTAAATATCTTGACTATAGCGCCACCTACCGGGTTTATTTTGTGTATAAACATTTCTCTCTGCGTAACCAACGTACATTCCGAATATGAGCTAAATCGGACCGTAAATACACATTTTGGTAAATATCTTGACTCCAGCGCCACCTACCGGGTTCATTTATTGTATAAACATTTCTCTCTACGTAACCAACGTACATTCCGAATATGAGCTAAATCGGACCGTAAATACACATTTTGGTAAATATCTTGACTATAGCGCCGCCTACCGGGTTTATTTTGTGTATAAACATTTCTCTCTGCGTAACCAACGTACATTCCGAATATGAGCTAAATCGGACCTTAAATACACATTTTGGTAAATATCTTGACTCCAGCGCCACCTACCGGGTTCATTTATTGTATAAACATTTCTCTCTACGTAACCAACGTACATTCCGAATATGAGCTAAATCGGACCGTAAATACACATTTTGGTAAATATCTTGACTCCAGCGCCACCTACCTGGTTCATTTAAACATTTCTCTCTACGTAACCAACGTACATTCCGAATAAGGGCTAAATCGGACCGTAAATACACATTTTGGTAAATATCTTGACTACAGCGCCACCTACCGGGTTCATTTTTTGTATAGAGATTTCTTTCTACGTAACCAACGTACATTCCGAATATGAGCTAAATCGGACCGTAAATACACATTTTGGTAAATATCTTGACTATAGCGCCACCTACCGGGTTCATTTATTGTATAAACATTTCTCTCTACGTAACCAACGTACATTCCGAATATGAGCTAAATCGGACCGTAAATACACATTTTGGTAAATATCTTGACTCCAGCGCCACCTACCGGGTTCATTTATTGTATAAACATTTCTCTCTACGTAACCAACGTACATTCCGAATATGAGCTAAATCGGACCGTAAATACACATTTTGGTAAATATCTTGACTCCAGCGCCACCTACCGGGTTCATTTATTGTATAAACATTTCTCTCTACGTAACCAACGTACATTCCGAATATGAGCTAAATCGGACCGTAAATACACATTTTGGTAAATATCTTGACTCCAGCGCCACCTACCGGGTTCATTTATTGTATAAACATTTCTCTCTACGTAACCAACGTACATTCCGAATATGAGCTAAATCGGACCGTAAATACACATTTTGGTAAATATCTTGACTCCAGCGCCACCTACCGGGTTCATTTATTGTATAAACATTTCTCTCTACGTAACCAACGTACATTCCGAATATGAGCTAAATCGGACCGTAAATACACATTTTGGTAAATATCTTGACTCCAGCGCCACCTACCAAGTTCATTTATTGTATAAACATTTCTCTCTGCGTATCCAACGTACATTCCGAAAATGAGCAAAATCGAACCGTAAATACACATTTTGGTAAATATCTTGACTCCAGCGCCACCTACCGGGTTCATTTATTGTATAAACATTTCTCTCTACGTATCCAACGTACATTCCGAATATGAGCTAAATCGGACCGTAAATACACATTTTGGTAAATATCTTGACTCCAGCGCCACCTACCGGGTTCATTTATTGTATAAACGTTTCTCTCTACGTGTCCAACGTACATTCCGAATATGAGCTAAATCGGACCGTAAATACACATTTTGGTAAATATCTTGACTCCAGCGCCACCTACCGGGTTCATTTATTGTATAAACATTTCTCTCTACGGAACCAAAGTACATTCCGAATATGAGCTAAATATCTTGACTACAGCGCCACCTACCGCGTTTATTTTGTGTATAAACATTTCTCTCTACGTAACCAACGTACATTCCGAATATGAGCTAAATCGGACCGTAAATACACATTTTGGTAAATATCTTGACTCCAGCGCCACCTACCGGGTTCATTTATTGTATAAACATTTCTCTCTACGTAACCAACGTACATTCCGAATAAGGGCTAAATCGGACCGTAAATACACATTTTGGTAAATATCTTGACTACAGCGCCACCTACCGGGTTCATTTTTTGTATAGAGATTTCTTTCTACGTAACCAACGTACATTCCGAATATGAGCTAAATCGGACCGTAAATACACATTTTGGTAAATATCTTGACTATAGCGCCACCTACCGGGTATTTTGTGTATAAACATTTCTCTCTGCGTAACCAACGTACATTCCGAATATGAGCTAAATCGGACCGTAAATACACATTTTGGTAAATATCTTGACTCCAGCGCCACCTACCGGGTTCATTTATTGTATAAACATTTCTCTCTACGTAACCAACGTACATTCCGAATATGAGCTAAATAGGACCGTAAATACACATTTTGGTAAATATCTTGACTCCAGCGCCACCTACCGGGTTCATTTATTGTATAAACATTTCTCTCTACGTAACCAACGTACATTCCGAATATGAGCTAAATCGGACCGTAAATACACATTTTGGTAAATATCTTGACTCCAGCGCCACCTACCGGGTTCATTTATTGTATAAACATTTCTCTCTACGTAACCAACGTACATTCCGAATATGAGCTAAATCGGACCGTAAATACACATTTTGGTAAATATCTTGACTCCAGCGCCACCTACCAAGTTCATTTATTGTATAAACATTTCTCTCTGCGTATCCACCGTACATTCCGAATATGAGCAAAATCGGACCGTAAATACACATTTTGGTAAATATCTTGACTCCAGCGCCACCTACCGGGTTCATTTATTGTATAAACATTTCTCTCTACGTATCCAACGTACATTCCGAATATGAGCTAAATCGGACCGTAAATACACATTTTGGTAAATATCTTGACTCCAGCGCCACCTACCGGGTTCATTTATTGTATAAACGTTTCTCTCTACGTATCCAACGTACATTCCGAATATGAGCTAAATCGGACCGTAAATACACATTTTGGTAAATATCTTGACTCCAGCGCCACCTACCGGGTTCATTTATTGTATAAACATTTCTCTCTACGGAACCAAAGTACATTCCGAATATGAGCTAAATATCTTGACTACAGCGCCACCTACCGGGTTTATTTTGTGTATAAACATTTCTCTCTACGTAACCAACGTACATTCCGAATATGAGCTAAATCGGACCGTAAATACACATTTTGGTAAATATCTTGACTCCAGCGCCACCTACCGGGTTCATTTATTGTATAAACATTTCTCTCTACGTAACCAACGTACATTCCGAATATGAGCTAAATCGGACCGTAAATACACATTTTGGTAAATATCTTGACTCCAGCG
The DNA here is from genome assembly GCA_940337035.1 of Agriotes lineatus. NCBI lineage: Eukaryota > Metazoa > Arthropoda > Insecta > Coleoptera > Elateridae > Agriotes > Agriotes lineatus. Next base: position 34,322 of record CALNHX010010161.1, on the reverse strand, counting down.
CCACCTACCGGGTTCATTTATTGTATAAACATTTCTCTCTACGTAACCAACGTACATTCCGAATATGAGCAAAATCGGACCGTAAATACACATTTTGGTAAATATCTTGACTACAGCGCCACCTACCCAGTTCATTTTTTGTATAGAGGTTTCTCTCTTAGTAACCAACGTACATTCCGAATATGAGCTAAATCGGACCGTAAATACACATTTTGGTAAATATCTTGACTCCAGCGCTACCTACCGGGTTCATTTATTGTATAAACGTTTCTCTCTACGTATCCAACGTACATTCCGAATATGAGCTAAATCGGACCGTAAATACACATTTTGGTAAATATCTTGACTCCAGCGCCACTTACCGGGTTCGTTTATTGTATAAACATTTCTCTCTACGGAACCAACGTACATTCCGAATATGAGCTAAATATCTTGACTACAGCGCCATCTACCGGGTTTATTTTGTGTATAAACATTTCTCTCTACGTAACCAACGTACATTCCGAATATGAGCTAAATCGGACCGTAAATACACATTTTGGTAAATATCTTGACTCCAGCGCCACCTACCGGGTTCATTTATTGCATAAACATTTCTCTCTACGTAACCAACGTACATTCCGAATATGAGCTAAATCGGACCGTAAATACACATTTTGGTAAATATCTTGACTACAGCGCCACCTACCCAGTTCATTTTTTGTATAGAGGTTTCTCTCTTAGTAACCAACGTACATTCCGAATATGAGCTAAATCGGACCGTAAATACACATTTTGGTAAATATCTTGACTCCAGCGCTACCTACCGGGTTCATTTATTGTATAAACGTTTCTCTCTACGTATCCAACGTACATTCCGAATATGAGCTAAATCGGACCGTAAATACACATTTTGGTAAATATCTTGACTCCAGCGCCACTTACCGGGTTCGTTTATTGTATAAACATTTCTCTCTACGGAACCAACGTACATTCCGAATATGAGCTAAATATCTTGACTACAGCGCCATCTACCGGGTTTATTTTGTGTATAAACATTTCTCTCTACGTAACCAACGTACATTCCGAATATGAGCTAAATCGGACCGTAAATACACATTTTGGTAAATATCTTGACTCCAGCGCCACCTACCGGGTTCATTTATTGCATAAACATTTCTCTCTACGTAACCAACGTACATTCCGAATATGAGCTAAATCGGACCGTAAATACACATTTTGGTAAATATCTTGACTCCAGCGCCACCTACCGGGTTCATTTATTGTATAAACATTTCTCTCTACGTAACCAACGTACATTCCGAATATGAGCTAAATCGGACCGTAAATACACATTTTGGTAAATATCTTGACTCCAGCGCCACCTACCGGGTTCATTTATTGTATAAACATTTCTCTCTACGTAACCAACGTACATTCCGAATATGAGCTAAATCGGACCGTAAATACACATTTTGGTAAATATCTTGACTCCAGCGCCACCTACCGGGTTCATTTATTGTATAAACATTTCTCTCTACGTAACCAACGTACATTCCGAATATGAGCTAAATCGGACCGTAAATACACATTTTGGTAAATATCTTGACTCCAGCGCCACCTACCAAGTTCATTTATTGTATAAACATTTCTCTCTGCGTATCCAACGTACATTCCGAAAATGAGCAAAATCGAACCGTAAATACACATTTTGGTAAATATCTTGACTCCAGCGCCACCTACCGGGTTCATTTATTGTCTAAACATTTCTCTCTACGTATCCAACGTACATTCCGAATATGAGCTAAATCGGACCGTAAATACACATTTTGGTAAATATCTTGACTCCAGCGCCACCTACCGGGTTCATTTATTGTATAAACGTTTCTCTCTACGTGTCCAACGTACATTCCGAATATGAGCTAAATCGGACCGTAAATACACATTTTGGTAAATATCTTGACTCCAGCGCCACCTACCGGGTTCATTTATTGTATAAACATTTCTCTCTACGGAACCAAAGTACATTCCGAATATGAGCTAAATATCTTGACTACAGCGCCACCTACCGCGTTTATTTTGTGTATAAACATTTCTCTCTACGTAACCAACGTACATTCCGAATATGAGCTAAATCGGACCGTAAATACACATTTTGGTAAATATCTTGACTCCAGCGCCACCTACCGGGTTCATTTATTGTATAAACATTTCTCTCTACGTAACCAACGTACATTCCGAATAAGGGCTAAATCGGACCGTAAATACACATTTTGGTAAATATCTTGACTACAGCGCCACCTACCGGGTTCATTTTTTGTATAGAGATTTCTTTCTACGTAACCAACGTACATTCCGAATATGAGCTAAATCGGACCGTAAATACACATTTTGGTAAATATCTTGACTATAGCGCCACCTACCGGGTATTTTGTGTATAAACATTTCTCTCTGCGTAACCAACGTACATTCCGAATATGAGCTAAATCGGACCGTAAATACACATTTTGGTAAATATCTTGACTCCAGCGCCACCTACCGGGTTCATTTATTGTATAAACATTTCTCTCTACGTAACCAACGTACATTCCGAATATGAGCTAAATAGGACCGTAAATACACATTTTGGTAAATATCTTGACTCCAGCGCCACCTACCGGGTTCATTTATTGTATAAACATTTCTCTCTACGTAACCAACGTACATTCCGAATATGAGCTAAATCGGACCGTAAATACACATTTTGGTAAATATCTTGACTCCAGCGCCACCTACCGGGTTCATTTATTGTATAAACATTTCTCTCTACGTAACCAACGTACATTCCGAATATGAGCTAAATCGGACCGTAAATACACATTTTGGTAAATATCTTGACTCCAGCGCCACCTACCAAGTTCATTTATTGTATAAACATTTCTCTCTGCGTATCCACCGTACATTCCGAATATGAGCAAAATCGGACCGTAAATACACATTTTGGTAAATATCTTGACTCCAGCGCCACCTACCGGGTTCATTTATTGTATAAACATTTCTCTCTACGTATCCAACGTACATTCCGAATATGAGCTAAATCGGACCGTAAATACACATTTTGGTAAATATCTTGACTCCAGCGCCACCTACCGGGTTCATTTATTGTATAAACGTTTCTCTCTACGTATCCAACGTACATTCCGAATATGAGCTAAATCGGACCGTAAATACACATTTTGGTAAATATCTTGACTCCAGCGCCACCTACCGGGTTCATTTATTGTATAAACATTTCTCTCTACGGAACCAAAGTACATTCCGAATATGAGCTAAATATCTTGACTACAGCGCCACCTACCGGGTTTATTTTGTGTATAAACATTTCTCTCTACGTAACCAACGTACATTCCGAATATGAGCTAAATCGGACCGTAAATACACATTTTGGTAAATATCTTGACTCCAGCGCCACCTACCGGGTTCATTTATTGTATAAACATTTCTCTCTACGTAACCAACGTACATTCCGAATATGAGCTAAATCGGACCGTAAATACACATTTTGGTAAATATCTTGACTCCAGCGCCACCTACCGGGTTCATTTATTGTATAAACATTTCTCTCTACGTAACCAACGTACATTCCGAATATGAGCAAAATCGGACCGTAAATACACATTTTGGTAAATATCTTGACTACAGCGCCACCTACCCAGTTCATTTTTTGTATAGAGGTTTCTCTCTTAGTAACCAACGTACATTCCGAATATGAGCTAAATCGGACCGTAAATACACATTTTGGTAAATATCTTGACTCCAGCGCTACCTACCGGGTTCATTTATTGTATAAACGTTTCTCTCTACGTATCCAACGTACATTCCGAATATGAGCTAAATCGGACCGTAAATACACATTTTGGTAAATATCTTGACTCCAGCGCCACTTACCGGGTTCGTTTATTGTATAAACATTTCTCTCTACGGAACCAACGTACATTCCGAATATGAGCTAAATATCTTGACTACAGCGCCATCTACCGGGTTTATTTTGTGTATAAACATTTCTCTCTACGTAACCAACGTACATTCCGAATATGAGCTAAATCGGACCGTAAATACACATTTTGGTAAATATCTTGACTCCAGCGCCACCTACCGGGTTCATTTATTGCATAAACATTTCTCTCTACGTAACCAACGTACATTCCGAATATGAGCTAAATCGGACCGTAAATACACATTTTGGTAAATATCTTGACTCCAGCGACACCTACCAAGTTCATTTATTGTATAAACATTTCTCTCTACGTAACCAACGTACATTCCGAATATGAGCTAAATCGGACCGTAAATACACATTTTGGTAAATATCTTGACTCCAGCGCCACCTACCTGGTTCATTTAAACATTTCTCTCTACGTAACCAACGTACATTCCGAATATGAGCTAAATCGGACCGTAAATACACATTTTTGTAAATATCTTGACTACAGCGCCACCTACCGGGTTCATTTTTTGTATAGAGATTTCTTTCTACGTAACCAACGTACATTCCGAATATGAGCTAAATCGGACCGTAAATACACATTTTGGTAAATATCTTGACTATAGCGCCACCTACCGGGTTTATTTTGTGTATAAACATTTCTCTCTGCGTAACCAACGTACATTCCGAATATGAGCTAAATCGGACCGTAAATACACATTTTGGTAAATATCTTGACTCCAGCGCCACCTAACGGGTTCATTTATTGTATAAACATTTCTCTCTACGTAACCAACGTACATTCCGAATATGAGCTAAATCGGACCGTAAATACACATTTTGGTAAATATCTTGACTCCAGCGCCACCTACCGGGTTCATTTATTGTATAAACATTTCTCTCTACGTAACCAACGTACATTCCGAATATGAGCTAAATCGGACCGTAAATACACATTTTGGTAAATATCTTGACTCCAGCGCCACCTTCCGGGTTCATTTATTGTATAAACATTTCTCTCTACGTAACCAACGTACATTCCGAATATGAGCTAAATCGGACCGTAAATACACATTTTGGTAAATATCTTGACTCCAGCGCCACCTACCGGGTTCATTTATTGTATAAACGTTTCTCTCTACGTATCCAACGTACATTCCGAATATGAGCTAAATCGGACCGTAAATACACATTTTGGTAAATATCTTGACTCCAGCGCCACCTACCTGGTTCATTTATTGTATAAACATTTCTCTCTACGGAACCAACGTACATTCCGAATATGAGCTAAATATCTTGACTACAGCGCCACCTACCGGGTTTATTTTGTGTATAAACATTTCTCTCTACGTAACCAACGTACATTCCGAATATGAGCTAAATCGGACCGTAAATACACATTTTGGTAAATATCTTGACTCCAGCGCCACCTACCGGGTTCATTTATTGTATAAACATTTCTCTCTACGTATCCACCGTACATTCCGAATATGAGCAAAATCGGACCGTAAATACACATTTTGGTAAATATCTTGACTCCAGCGCCACCTACCGGGTTCATTTATTGTATAAACATTTCTCTCTACGTATCCACCGTACATTCCGAATATGAGCAAAATCGGACCGTAAATACACATTTTGGTAAATATCTTGACTCCAGCGCCACCTACCGGGTTCATTTATTGTATAAACATTTCTCTCTACGTATCCAACGTACATTCCGAATATGAGCTAAATCGGACCGTAAATACACATTTTGGTAAATATCTTGACTCCAGCGCCACCTACCGGGTTCATTTATTGTATAAACGTTTCTCTCTACGTATCCAACGTACATTCCGAATATGAGCTAAATCGGACCGTAAATACACATTTTGGTAAATATCTTGACTCCAGCGCCACCTACCGGGTTCATTTATTGTATAAACATTTCTCTCTACGGAACCAAAGTACATTCCGAATATGAGCTAAATATCTTGACTACAGCGCCACCTACCGGGTTTATTTTGTGTATAAACATTTCTCTCTACGTAACCAACGTACATTCCGAATATGAGCTAAATCGGACCGTAAATACACATTTTGGTAAATATCTTGACTCCAGCGCCACCTACCGGGTTCATTTATTGTATAAACATTTCTCTCTACGTAACCAACGTACATTCCGAATATGAGCTAAATCGGACCGTAAATACACATTTTGGTAAATATCTTGACTCCAGCGCCACCTACCGGGTTCATTTATTGTATAAACATTTCTCTCTACGTAACCAACGTACATTCCGAATATGAGCAAAATCGGACCGTAAATACACATTTTGGTAAATATCTTGACTACAGCGCCACCTACCGAGTTCATTTTTTGTATAGAGGTTTCTCTCTAAGTAACCAACGTACATTCCGAATATGAGCTAAATCGGACCGTAAATACACATTTTGGTAAATATCTTGACTCCAGCGCTACCTACCGGGTTCATTTATTGTATAAACGTTTCTCTCTACGTATCCAACGTACATTCCGAATATGAGCTAAATCGGACCGTAAATACACATTTTGGTAAATATCTTGACTCCAGCGCCACTTACCGGGTTCGTTTATTGTATAAACATTTCTCTCTACGGAACCAACGTACATTCCGAATATGAGCTAAATATCTTGACTACAGCGCCATCTACCGGGTTTATTTTGTGTATAAACATTTCTCTCTACGTAACCAACGTACATTCCGAATATGAGCTAAATCGGACCGTAAATACACATTTTGGTAAATATCTTGACTCCAGCGCCACCTACCGGGTTCATTTATTGTACAAACATTTCTCTCTACGTAACCAACGTACATTCCGAATATGAGCTAAATCGGACCGTAAATACACATTTTGGTAAATATCTTGACTCCAGCGACACCTACCAAGTTCATTTATTGTATAAACATTTCTCTCTACGTAACCAACGTACATTCCGAATATGAGCTAAATCGGACCGTAAATACACATTTTGGTAAATATCTTGACTCCAGCGCCACCTACCTGGTTCATTTAAACATTTCTCTCTACGTAACCAACGTACATTCCGAATATGAGCTAAATCGGACCGTAAATACACATTTTGGTAAATATCTTGACTACAGCGCCACCTACCGGGTTCATTTTTTGTATAGAGATTTCTTTCTACGTAACCAACGTACATTCCGAATATGAGCTAAATCGGACCGTAAATACACATTTTGGTAAATATCTTGACTATAGCGCCACCTACCGGGTTTATTTTGTGTATAAACATTTCTCTCTGCGTAACCAACGTACATTCCGAATATGAGCTAAATCGGACCGTAAATACACATTTTGGTAAATATCTTGACTCCAGCGCCACCTAACGGGTTCATTTATTGTATAAACATTTCTCTCTACGTAACCAACGTACATTCCGAATATGAGCTAAATCGGACCGTAAATACACATTTTGGTAAATATCTTGACTCCAGCGCCACCTACCGGGTTCATTTATTGTATAAACATTTCTCTCTACGTAACCAACGTACATTCCGAATATGAGCTAAATCGGACCGTAAATACACATTTTGGTAAATATCTTGACTCCAGCGCCACCTTCCGGGTTCATTTATTGTATAAACATTTCTCTCTACGTAACCAACGTACATTCCGAATATGAGCTAAATCGGACCGTAAATACACATTTTGGTAAATATCTTGACTCCAGCGCCACCTACCGGGTTCATTTATTGTATAAACGTTTCTCTCTACGTATCCAACGTACATTCCGAATATGAGCTAAATCGGACCGTAAATACACATTTTGGTAAATATCTTGACTCCAGCGCCACCTACCTGGTTCATTTATTGTATAAACATTTCTCTCTACGGAACCAACGTACATTCCGAATATGAGCTAAATATCTTGACTACAGCGCCACCTACCGGGTTTATTTTGTGTATAAACATTTCTCTCTACGTAACCAACGTACATTCCGAATATGAGCTAAATCGGACCGTAAATACACATTTTGGTAAATATCTTGACTCCAGCGCCACCTACCGGGTTCATTTATTGTATAAACATTTCTCTCTACGTAACCAACGTACATTCCGAATATGAGCTAAATCGGACCGTAAATACACATTTTGGTAAATATCTTGACTCCAGCGCCACCTACCGGGTTCATTTATTGTATAAAAATTTCTCTCTACGTAACCAACGTACATTCCGAATATGAGCTAAATCGGACCGTAAATACACATTTTGGTAAATATCTTGACTACAGCGCCACCTAACGAGTTCATTTTTTGTATGGAGGTTTCTCTCTAAGTAACCAACGTACATTCCGAATATGAGCTAAATCGGACCGTAAATACACATTTTGGTAAATATCTTGACTCCAGCGCTACCTACCGGGTTCATTTATTGTATAAACGTTTCTCTCTACGTATCCAACGTACATTCCGAATATGAGCTAAATCGGACCGTAAATACACATTTTGGTAAATATCTTGACTCCAGCGCCACTTACCGGGTTCGTTTATTGTATAAACATTTCTCTCTACGGAACCAACGTACATTCCGAATATGAGCTAAATATCTTGACTACAGCGCCATCTACCGGGTTTATTTTGTGTATAAACATTTCTCTCTACGTAACCACCGTACATTCCGAATATGAGCTAAATCGGACCGTAAATACACATTTTGGTAAATATCTTGACTCCAGCGCCACCTACCGGGTCATTTATTGTATAAACATTTCTCTCTACGTAACCAACGTACATTCCGAATATGAGCTAAATCGGACCGTAAATACACATTTTGGTAAATATCTTGACTCCAGCGACACCTACCAAGTTCATTTATTGTATAAACATTTCTCTCTACGTAACCAACGTACATTCCGAATATGAGCTAAATCGGACCGTAAATACACATTTTGGTAAATATCTTGACTCCAGCGACACCTACCAAGTTCATTTATTGTATAAACATTTCTCTCTACGTAACCAACGTACATTCCGAATATGAGCTAAATCGGACCGTAAATACACATTTTGGTAAATATCTTGACTCCAGCGCCACCTACCTGGTTCATTTAAACATTTCTCTCTACGTAACCAACGTACATTCCGAATATGAGCTAAATCGGACCGTAAATACACATTTTGGTAAATATCTTGACTACAGCGCCACCTACCGGGTTCATTTATGTATAGAGATTTCTTTCTACGTAACCAACGTACATTCCGAATATGAGCTAAATCGGACCGTAAATACACATTTTGGTAAATATCTTGACTATAGCGCCACCTACCGGGTTTATTTTGTGTATAAACATTTCTCTCTGCGTAACCAACGTACATTCCGAATATGAGCTAAATCGGACCGTAAATACACATTTTGGTAAATATCTTGACTCCAGCGCCACCTAACGGGTTCATTTATTGTATAAACATTTCTCTCTACGTAACCAACGTACATTCCGAATATGAGCTAAATCGGACCGTAAATACACATTTTGGTAAATATCTTGACTCCAGCGCCACCTACCGGGTTCATTTATTGTATAAACATTTCTCTCTACGTAACCAACGTACATTCCGAATATGAGCTAAATCGGACCGTAAATACACATTTTGGTAAATATCTTGACTCCAGCGCCACCTACCGGGTTCATTTATTGTATAAACATTTCTCTCTACGTAACCAACGTACATTCCGAATATGAGCTAAATCGGACCGTAAATACACATTTTGGTAAATATCTTGACTCCAGCGCCACCTACCAAGTTCATTTATTGTATAAACATTTCTCTCTGCGTATCCAACGTACATTCCGAATATGAGCAAAATCGGACCTTAAATACACATTTTGGTAAATATCTTGACTCCAGCGCCACCTACCGGGTTCATTTATTGTATAAACATTTCTCTCTACGTATCCAACGTACATTCCGAATATGAGCTAAATCGGACCGTAAATACACATTTTGGTAAATATCTTGACTCCAGCGCCACCTACCGGGTTCATTTATTGTATAAACGTTTCTCTCTACGTATCCAACGTACATTCCGAATATGAGCTAAATCGGACCGTAAATACACATTTTGGTAAATATCTTGACTCCAGCGCCACCTACCTGGTTCATTTATTGTATAAACATTTCTCTCTACGGAACCAACGTACATTCCGAATATGAGCTAAATATCTTGACTACAGCGCCACCTACCGGGTTTATTTTGTGTATAAACATTTCTCTCTACGTAACCAACGTACATTCCGAATATGAGCTAAATCGGACCGTAAATACACATTTTGGTAAATATCTTGACTCCAGCGCCACCTACCGGGTTCATTTATTGTATAAACATTTCTCTCTACGTAACCAACGTACATTCCGAATATGAGCTAAATCGGACCGTAAATACACATTTTGGTAAATATCTTGACTCCAGCGCCACCTACCGGGTTCATTTATTGTATAAACATTTCTCTCTACGTAACCAACGTACATTCCGAATATGAGCTAAATCGGACCGTAAATACACATTTTGGTAAATATCTTGACTACAGCGCCACCTACCGAGTTCATTTTTTGTATAGAGGTTTCTCTCTAAGTAACCAACGTACATTCCGAATATGAGCTAAATCGGACCGTAAATACACATTTTGGTAAATATCTTGACTCCAGCGCTACCTACCGGGTTCATTTATTGTATAAACGTTTCTCTCTACGTATCCAACGTACATTCCGAATATGAGCTAAATCGGACCGTAAATACACATTTTGGTAAATATCTTGACTCCAGCGCCACTTACCGGGTTCGTTTATTGTATAAACATTTCTCTCTACGGAACCAACGTACATTCCGAATATGAGCTAAATATCTTGACTACAGCGCCATCTACCGGGTTTATTTTGTGTATAAACATTTCTCTCTACGTAACCACCGTACATTCCGAATATGAGCTAAATCGGACCGTAAATACACATTTTGGAAAATATCTTGACTCCAGCGCCACCTACCGGGTCATTTATTGTATAAACATTTCTCTCTACGTAACCAACGTACATTCCGAATATGAGCTAAATCGGACCGTAAATACACATTTTGGTAAATATCTTGACTCCAGCGACACCTACCAAGTTCATTTATTGTATAAACATTTCTCTCTACGTAACCAACGTACATTCCGAATATGAGCTAAATCGGACCGTAAATACACATTTTGGTAAATATCTTGACTCCAGCGCCACCTACCGGGTTCATTTATTGTATAAACATTTCTCTCTACGTATCCAACGTACATTCCGAATATGAGCTAAATCGGACCGTAAATACACATTTTGGTAAATATCTTGACTCCAGCGCCACCTACCGGGTTCATTTATTGTATAAACGTTTCTCTCTACGTATCCAACGTACATTCCGAATATGAGCTAAATCGGACCGTAAATACACATTTTGGTAAATATCTTGACTCCAGCGCCACCTACCGGGTTCATTTATTGTATAAACATTTCTCTCTACGGAACCAACGTTCATTCCGAATATGAGCTAAATATCTTGACTACAGCGCCACCTACCGGGTTTATTTTGTGTATAAACATTTCTCTCTACGTAACCAACGTACATTCCGAATATGAGCTAAATCGGACCGTAAATACACATTTTGGTAAATATCTTGACTCCAGCGCCACCTACCGGGGTCATTTATTGTATAAACATTTCTCTCTACGTAACCAACGTACATTCCGAATATGAGCTAAATCGGACCGCAAATACACATTTTGGTAAATATCTTGACTCCAGCGCCACCTACCGGGTTCATTTATTGTATAAACATTTCTCTCTACGTAACCAACGTACATTCCGAATATGAGCTAAATCGGACCGTAAATACACATTTTGGTAAATATCTTGACTACAGCGCCACCTACCGGGTTCATTTTTTGTATAGAGGTTTCTCTCTGCGTAACCAACGTACATTAGGAATATGAGCTAAATCGGACCGTAAATACACATTTTGGTAAATATCTTGACTCCAGCGCCACCTACCGGGTTCATTTATTGTATAAACGTTTCTCTCTACGTATCCAACTTACATTCCGAATATGAGCTAAATCGGACCGTAAATACACATTTTGGTAAATATCTTGACTCCAGCGCCACCTACCGGGTTCATTTATTGTATAAACATTTCTCTCTACGGAACCAACGTACATTCCGAATATGAGCTAAATATCTTGACTACAGCGCCACCTACCGGGTTTATTTTGTGTATAAACATTTCTCTCTACGTAACCAACGTACATTCCGAATATGAGCTAAATCGGACCGTAAATACACATTTTGGTAAATATCTTGACTCCAGCGCCACCTACCGGGTTCATTTATTGTATAAACATTTCTCTCTACGTAACCAACGTACATTCCGAATATGAGCTAAATCGGACCGTAAATACACATTTTGGTAAATATCTTGACTCCAGCGCCACCTACCGGGTTCATTTATTGTATAAACATTTCTCTCTACGTAACCAACGTACATTCCGAATATGAGCTAAATCGGACCGTAAATACACATTTTGGTAAATATCTTGACTACAGCGCCACCTACCGAGTTCATTTTTTGTATAGAGGTTTCTCTCTAAGTAACCAACGTACGTTCCGAATATGAGCTAAATCGGACCGTAAATACACATTTTGGTAAATATCTTGACTCCAGCGCTACCTACCGGGTTCATTTATTGTATAAACGTTTCTCTCTACGTATCCAACGTACATTCCGAATATGAGCTAAATCGGACCGTAAATACACATTTTGGTAAATATCTTGACTCCAGCGCCACTTACCGGGTTCGTTTATTGTATAAACATTTCTCTCTACGGAACCAACGTACATTCCGAATATGAGCTAAATATCTTGACTACAGCGCCATCTACCGGGGTTATTTTGTGTATAAACATTTCTCTCTACGTAACCAACGTACATTCCGAATATGAGCTAAATCGGACCGTAAATACACATTTTGGTAAATATCTTGACTCCAGCGCCACCTACCGGGTCATTTATTGTATAAACATTTCTCTCTACGTAACCAACGTACATTCCGAATATGAGCTAAATCGGACCGTAAATACACATTTTGGTAAATATCTTGACTCCAGCGACACCTACCAAGTTCATTTATTGTATAAACATTTCTCTCTACGTAACCAACGTACATTCCGAATATGAGCTAAATCGGACCGTAAATACACATTTTGGTAAATATCTTGACTCCAGCGCCACCTACCGGGTTCATTTATTGTATAAACATTTCTCTCTACGTATCCAACGTACATTCCGAATATGAGCTAAATCGGACCGTAAATACACATTTTGGTAAATATCTTGACTCCTGCGCCACCTACCGGGTTCATTTATTGTATAAACATTTCTCTCTACGGAACCAACGTTCATTCCGAATATGAGCTAAATATCTTGACTACAGCGCCACCTACCGGGTTTATTTTGTGTATAAACATTTCTCTCTACGTAACCAACGTACATTCCGAATATGAGCTAAATCGGACCGTAAATACACATTTTGGTAAATATCTTGACTCCAGCGCCACCTACCGGGTTCATTTATTGTATAAACATTTCTCTCTACGTAACCAACGTACATTCCGAATATGAGCTAAATCGGACCGCAAATACACATTTTGGTAAATATCTTGACTCCAGCGCCACCTACCGGGTTCATTTATTGTATAAACATTTCTCTCTACGTAACCAACGTACATTCCGAATATGAGCTAAATCGGACCGTAAATACACATTTTGGTAAATATCTTGACTCCAGCGCCACCTACCGGGTTCATTTATTGTATAAACGTTTCTCTCTACGTATCCAACGTATATTCCGAATATGAGCTAAATCGGACCGTAAATACACATTTTGGTAAATATCTTGACTCCAGCGCCACCTACCGGGTTCATTTATTGTATAAACATTTATCTCTACGGAACCAACGTACATTCCGAATTTGAGCTAAATCGGACCGTAAATACACATTTTGGTAAATATCTTGACTCCAGCGCCACCTACCGGGTTCATTTATTGTATAAACATTATCTCTCTACGGAACCAACGTACATTCCGAATATGAGCTAAATATCTTGACTACAGCGCCATCTACCGGGTTTATTTTGTGTATAAACATTTCTCTCTACGTAACCAACGTACATTCCGAATATGAGCTAAATCGGACCGTAAATACACATTTTGGTAAATATCTTGACTACAGCGCCACCTACCGGGTTCATTTTTTGTATAGAGGTTTCTCTCTGCGTAACCAACGTACATTCCGAATATGAGCTAAATCGGACCGTAAATACACATTTTGGTAAATATCTTGACTATAGCGCCGCCTACCGGGTTTATTTTGTGTATAAACATTTCTCTCTGCGTAACCAACGTACATTCCGAATATGAGCTAAATCGGACCTTAAATACACATTTTGGTAAATATCTTGACTCCAGCGCCACCTACCGGGTCATTTATTGTATAAACATTTCTCTCTACGTAACCAACGTACATTCCGAATATGAGCTAAATCGGACCGTAAATACACATTTTGGTAAATATCTTGACTCCAGCGACACCTACCAAGTTCATTTATTGTATAAACATTTCTCTCTACGTAACCAACGTACATTCCGAATATGAGCTAAATCGGACCGTAAATACACATTTTGGTAAATATCTTGACTCCAGCGCCACCTACCGGGTTCATTTATTGTATAAACATTTCTCTCTACGTATCCAACGTACATTCCGAATATGAGCTAAATCGGACCGTAAATACACATTTTGGTAAATATCTTGATTCCAGCGCCACCTACCGGGTTCATTTATTGTATAAACGTTTCTCTCTACGTATCCAACGTACATTCCGAATATGAGCTAAATCGGACCGTAAATACACATTTTGGTAAATATCTTGACTCCTGCGCCACCTACCGGGTTCATTTATTGTATAAACATTTCTCTCTACGGAACCAACGTTCATTCCGAATATGAGCTAAATATCTTGACTACAGCGCCACCTACCGGGTTTATTTTGTGTATAAACATTTCTCTCTACGTAACCAACGTACATTCCGAATATGAGCTAAATCGGACCGTAAATACACATTTTGGTAAATATCTTGACTCCAGCGCCACCTACCGGGTTCATTTATTGTATAAACATTTCTCTCTACGTAACCAACGTACATTCCGAATATGAGCTAAATCGGACCGCAAATACACATTTTGGTAAATATCTTGACTCCAGCGCCACCTACCGGGTTCATTTATTGTATAAACATTTCTCTCTACGTAACCAACGTACATTCCGAATATGAGCTAAATCGGACCGTAAATACACATTTTGGTAAATATCTTGACTCCAGCGCCACCTACCGGGTTCATTTATTGTATAAACGTTTCTCTCTACGTATCCAACGTACATTCCGAATATGAGCTAAATCGGACCGTAAATACACATTTTGGTAAATATCTTGACTCCAGCGCCACCTACCGGGTTCATTTATTGTATAAACATTTCTCTCTACGGAACCAACGTACATTCCGAATTTGAGCTAAATCGGACCGTAAATACACATTTTGGTAAATATCTTGACTCCAGCGCCACCTACCGGGTTCATTTATTGTATAAACATTATCTCTCTACGGAACCAACGTACATTCCGAATATGAGCTAAATATCTTGACTACAGCGCCATCTACCGGGTTTATTTTGTGTATAAACATTTCTCTCTACGTAACCAACGTACATTCCGAATATGAGCTAAATCGGACCGTAAATACACATTTTGGTAAATATCTTGACTACAGCGCCACCTACCGGGTTCATTTTTTGTATAGAGGTTTCTCTCTGCGTAACCAACGTACATTCCGAATATGAGCTAAATCGGACCGTAAATACACATTTTGGTAAATATCTTGACTATAGCGCCGCCTACCGGGTTTATTTTGTGTATAAACATTTCTCTCTGCGTAACCAACGTACATTCCGAATATGAGCTAAATCGGACCTTAAATACACATTTTGGTAAATATCTTGACTCCAGCGCCACCTACCGGGTTCATTTATTGTATAAACATTTCTCTCTACGTAACCAACGTACATTCCGAATATGAGCTAAATCGGACCGTAAATACACATTTTGGTAAATATCTTGACTCCAGCGCCACCTACCTGGTTCATTTAAACATTTCTCTCTACGTAACCAACGTACATTCCGAATATGAGCTAAATCGGACCGTAAATACACATTTTGGTAAATATCTTGACTCCAGCGCCACCTACCTGGTTCATTTAAACATTTCTCTCTACGTAACCAACGTACATTCCGAATATGAGCTAAATCGGACCGTAAATACACATTTTGGTAAATATCTTGACTATAGCGCCACCTACCGGGTTTATTTTGTGTATAAACATTTCTCTCTGCGTAACCAACGTACATTCCGAATATGAGCTAAATCGGACCGTAAATACACATTTTGGTAAATATCTTGACTCCAGCGCCACCTACCGGGTTCATTTATTGTATAAACATTTCTCTCTACGTAACCAACGTACATTCCGAATATGAGCTAAATCGGACCGTAAATACACATTTTGGTAAATATCTTGACTCCAGCGCCACCTACCGGGTTCATTTATTGTATAAACATTTCTCTCTACGTAACCAACGTACATTCCGAATATGAGCTAAATCGGACCGTAAATACACATTTTGGTAAATATCTTGACTCCAGCGCTACCTACCGGGTTCATTTATTGTATAAACGTTTCTCTCTACGTATCCAACGTACATTCCGAATATGAGCTAAATCGGACCGTAAATACACATTTTGGTAAATATCTTGACTCCAGCGCCACTTACCGGGTTCGTTTATTGTATAAACATTTCTCTCTACGGAACCAACGTACATTCCGAATATGAGCTAAATATCTTGACTACAGCGCCATCTACCGGGTTTATTTTGTGTATAAACATTTCTCTCTACGTAACCAACGTACATTCCGAATATGAGCTAAATCGGACCGTAAATACACATTTTGGTAAATATCTTGACTCCAGCGCCACCTACCGGGTTCATTTATTGCATAAACATTTCTCTCTACGTAACCAACGTACATTCCGAATATGAGCCAAATCGGACCGTAAATACACATTTTGGTAAATATCTTGACTCCAGCGACACCTACCAAGTTCATTTATTGTATAAACATTTCTCTCTACGTAACCAACGTACATACCGAATATGAGCTAAATCGGACCGTAAATACACATTTTGGTAAATATCTTGACTCCAGCGCCACCTACCTGGTTCATTTAAACATTTCTCTCTACGTAACCAACGTACATTCCGAATATGAGCTAAATCGGACCGTAAATACACATTTTGGTAAATATCTTGACTACAGCGCCACCTACCGGGTTCATTTTTTGTATAGAGATTTCTTTCTACGTAACCAACGTACATTCCGAATATGAGCTAAATCGGACCGTAAATACACATTTTGGTAAATATCTTGACTATAGCGCCACCTACCGGGTTTATTTTGTGTATAAACATTTCTCTCTGCGTAACCAACGTACATTCCGAATATGAGCTAAATCGGACCGTAAATACACATTTTGGTAAATATCTTGACTCCAGCGCCACCTAACGGGTTCATTTATTGTATAAACATTTCTCTCTACGTAACCAACGTACATTCCGAATATGAGCTAAATCGGACCGTAAATACACATTTTGGTAAATATCTTGACTCCAGCGCCACCTACCGGGTTCATTTATTGTATAAACATTTCTCTCTACGTAACCAACGTACATTCCGAATATGAGCTAAATCGGACCGTAAATACACATTTTGGTAAATATCTTGACTCCAGCGCCACCTACCGGGTTCATTTATTGTATAAACGTTTCTCTCTACGTATCCAACGTACATTCCGAATATGAGCTAAATCGGACCGTAAATACACATTTTGGTAAATATCTTGACTCCAGCGCCACCTACCGGGTTCATTTATTGTATAAACATTTCTCTCTACGGAACCAACGTACATTCCGAATTTGAGCTAAATCGGACCGTAAATACACATTTTGGTAAATATCTTGACTCCAGCGCCACCTACCGGGTTCATTTATTGTATAAACATTATCTCTCTACGGAACCAACGTACATTCCGAATATGAGCTAAATATCTTGACTACAGCGCCATCTACCGGGTTTATTTTGTGTATAAACATTTCTCTCTACGTAACCAACGTACATTCCGAATATGAGCTAAATCGGACCGTAAATACACATTTTGGTAAATATCTTGACTACAGCGCCACCTACCGGGTTCATTTTTTGTATAGAGGTTTCTCTCTGCGTAACCAACGTACATTCCGAATATGAGCTAAATCGGACCGTAAATACACATTTTGGTAAATATCTTGACTATAGCGCCGCCTACCGGGTTTATTTTGTGTATAAACATTTCTCTCTGCGTAACCAACGTACATTCCGAATATGAGCTAAATCGGACCTTAAATACACATTTTGGTAAATATCTTGACTCCAGCGCCACCTACCGGGTTCATTTATTGTATAAACATTTCTCTCTACGTAACCAACGTACATTCCGAATATGAGCTAAATCGGACCGTAAATACACATTTTGGTAAATATCTTGACTCCAGCGCCACCTACCTGGTTCATTTAAACATTTCTCTCTACGTAACCAACGTACATTCCGAATATGAGCTAAATCGGACCGTAAATACACATTTTGGTAAATATCTTGACTCCAGCGCCACCTACCTGGTTCATTTAAACATTTCTCTCTACGTAACCAACGTACATTCCGAATATGAGCTAAATCGGACCGTAAATACACATTTTGGTAAATATCTTGACTATAGCGCCACCTACCGGGTTTATTTTGTGTATAAACATTTCTCTCTGCGTAACCAACGTACATTCCGAATATGAGCTAAATCGGACCGTAAATACACATTTTGGTAAATATCTTGACTCCAGCGCCACCTACCGGGTTCATTTATTGTATAAACATTTCTCTCTACGTAACCAACGTACATTCCGAATATGAGCTAAATCGGACCGTAAATACACATTTTGGTAAATATCTTGACTCCAGCGCCACCTACCGGGTTCATTTATTGTATAAACATTTCTCTCTACGTAACCAACGTACATTCCGAATATGAGCTAAATCGGACCGTAAATACACATTTTGGTAAATATCTTGACTCCAGCGCTACCTACCGGGTTCATTTATTGTATAAACGTTTCTCTCTACGTATCCAACGTACATTCCGAATATGAGCTAAATCGGACCGTAAATACACATTTTGGTAAATATCTTGACTCCAGCGCCACTTACCGGGTTCGTTTATTGTATAAACATTTCTCTCTACGGAACCAACGTACATTCCGAATATGAGCTAAATATCTTGACTACAGCGCCATCTACCGGGTTTATTTTGTGTATAAACATTTCTCTCTACGTAACCAACGTACATTCCGAATATGAGCTAAATCGGACCGTAAATACACATTTTGGTAAATATCTTGACTCCAGCGCCACCTACCGGGTTCATTTATTGCATAAACATTTCTCTCTACGTAACCAACGTACATTCCGAATATGAGCTAAATCGGACCGTAAATACACATTTTGGTAAATATCTTGACTCCAGCGACACCTACCAAGTTCATTTATTGTATAAACATTTCTCTCTACGTAACCAACGTACATACCGAATATGAGCTAAATCGGACCGTAAATACACATTTTGGTAAATATCTTGACTCCAGCGCCACCTACCTGGTTCATTTAAACATTTCTCTCTACGTAACCAACGTACATTCCGAATATGAGCTAAATCGGACCGTAAATACACATTTTGGTAAATATCTTGACTACAGCGCCACCTACCGGGTTCATTTTTTGTATAGAGATTTCTTTCTACGTAACCAACGTACATTCCGAATATGAGCTAAATCGGACCGTAAATACACATTTTGGTAAATATCTTGACTATAGCGCCACCTACCGGGTTTATTTTGTGTATAAACATTTCTCTCTGCGTAACCAACGTACATTCCGAATATGAGCTAAATCGGACCGTAAATACACATTTTGGTAAATATCTTGACTCCAGCGCCACCTAACGGGTTCATTTATTGTATAAACATTTCTCTCTACGTAACCAACGTACATTCCGAATATGAGCTAAATCGGACCGTAAATACACATTTTGGTAAATATCTTGACTCCAGCGCCACCTACCGGGTTCATTTATTGTATAAACATTTCTCTCTACGTAACCAACGTACATTCCGAATATGAGCTAAATCGGACCGTAAATACACATTTTGGTAAATATCTTGACTCCAGCGCCACCTTCCGGGTTCATTTATTGTATAAACATTTCTCTCTACGTAACCAACGTACATTCCGAATATGAGCTAAATCGGACCGTAAATACACATTTTGGTAAATATCTTGACTCCAGCGCCACCTACCGGGTTCATTTATTGTATAAACGTTTCTCTCTACGTATCCAACGTACATTCCGAATATGAGCTAAATCGGACCGTAAATACACATTTTGGTAAATATCTTGACTCCAGCGCCACCTACCTGGTTCATTTATTGTATAAACATTTCTCTCTACGGAACCAACGTACATTCCGAATATGAGCTAAATATCTTGACTACAGCGCCACCTACCGGGTTTATTTTGTGTATAAACATTTCTCTCTACGTAACCAACGTACATTCCGAATATGAGCTAAATCGGACCGTAAATACACATTTTGGTAAATATCTTGACTCCAGCGCCACCTACCGGGTTCATTTATTGTATAAACATTTCTCTCTACGTATCCACCGTACATTCCGAATATGAGCAAAATCGGACCGTAAATACACATTTTGGTAAATATCTTGACTCCAGCGCCACCTACCGGGTTCATTTATTGTATAAACATTTCTCTCTACGTATCCACCGTACATTCCGAATATGAGCAAAATCGGACCGTAAATACACATTTTGGTAAATATCTTGACTCCAGCGCCACCTACCGGGTTCATTTATTGTATAAACATTTCTCTCTACGTATCCAACGTACATTCCGAATATGAGCTAAATCGGACCGTAAATACACATTTTGGTAAATATCTTGACTCCAGCGCCACCTACCGGGTTCATTTATTGTATAAACGTTTCTCTCTACGTATCCAACGTACATTCCGAATATGAGCTAAATCGGACCGTAAATACACATTTTGGTAAATATCTTGACTCCAGCGCCACCTACCGGGTTCATTTATTGTATAAACATTTCTCTCTACGGAACCAAAGTACATTCCGAATATGAGCTAAATATCTTGACTACAGCGCCACCTACCGGGTTTATTTTGTGTATAAACATTTCTCTCTACGTAACCAACGTACATTCCGAATATGAGCTAAATCGGACCGTAAATACACATTTTGGTAAATATCTTGACTCCAGCGCCACCTACCGGGTTCATTTATTGTATAAACATTTCTCTCTACGTAACCAACGTACATTCCGAATATGAGCTAAATCGGACCGTAAATACACATTTTGGTAAATATCTTGACTCCAGCGCCACCTACCGGGTTCATTTATTGTATAAACATTTCTCTCTACGTAACCAACGTACATTCCGAATATGAGCAAAATCGGACCGTAAATACACATTTTGGTAAATATCTTGACTACAGCGCCACCTACCGAGTTCATTTTTTGTATAGAGGTTTCTCTCTAAGTAACCAACGTACATTCCGAATATGAGCTAAATCGGACCGTAAATACACATTTTGGTAAATATCTTGACTCCAGCGCTACCTACCGGGTTCATTTATTGTATAAACGTTTCTCTCTACGTATCCAACGTACATTCCGAATATGAGCTAAATCGGACCGTAAATACACATTTTGGTAAATATCTTGACTCCAGCGCCACTTACCGGGTTCGTTTATTGTATAAACATTTCTCTCTACGGAACCAACGTACATTCCGAATATGAGCTAAATATCTTGACTACAGCGCCATCTACCGGGTTTATTTTGTGTATAAACATTTCTCTCTACGTAACCAACGTACATTCCGAATATGAGCTAAATCGGACCGTAAATACACATTTTGGTAAATATCTTGACTCCAGCGCCACCTACCGGGTTCATTTATTGTATAAACATTTCTCTCTACGTAACCAACGTACATTCCGAATATGAGCTAAATCGGACCGTAAATACACATTTTGGTAAATATCTTGACTCCAGCGACACCTACCAAGTTCATTTATTGTATAAACATTTCTCTCTACGTAACCAACGTACATTCCGAATATGAGCTAAATCGGACCGTAAATACACATTTTGGTAAATATCTTGACTCCAGCGCCACCTACCTGGTTCATTTAAACATTTCTCTCTACGTAACCAACGTACATTCCGAATATGAGCTAAATCGGACCGTAAATACACATTTTGGTAAATATCTTGACTACAGCGCCACCTACCGGGTTCATTTTTTGTATAGAGATTTCTTTCTACGTAACCAACGTACATTCCGAATATGAGCTAAATCGGACCGTAAATACACATTTTGGTAAATATCTTGACTATAGCGCCACCTACCGGGTTTATTTTGTGTATAAACATTTCTCTCTGCGTAACCAACGTACATTCCGAATATGAGCTAAATCGGACCGTAAATACACATTTTGGTAAATATCTTGACTCCAGCGCCACCTAACGGGTTCATTTATTGTATAAACATTTCTCTCTACGTAACCAACGTACATTCCGAATATGAGCTAAATCGGACCGTAAATACACATTTTGGTAAATATCTTGACTCCAGCGCCACCTACCGGGTTCATTTATTGTATAAACATTTCTCTCTACGTAACCAACGTACATTCCGAATATGAGCTAAATCGGACCGTAAATACACATTTTGGTAAATATCTTGACTCCAGCTCATTTATTGTATAAACATTTCTCTCTACGTAACCAACGTACATTCCGAATATGAGCTAAATCGGACCGTAAATACACATTTTGGTAAATATCTTGACTCCAGCGCCACCTACCGGGTTCATTTATTGTATAAACGTTTCTCTCTACGTATCCAACGTACATTCCGAATATGAGCTAAATCGGACCGTAAATACACATTTTGGTAAATATCTTGACTCCAGCGCCACCTACCTGGTTCATTTATTGTATAAACATTTCTCTCTACGGAACCAACGTACATTCCGAATATGAGCTAAATATCTTGACTCCAGCGCCACCTACCGGGTTCATTTATTGTATAAACGTTTCTCTCTACGTATCCAACGTACATTCCGAATATGAGCTAAATCGGACCGTAAATACACATTTTGGTAAATATCTTGACTCCAGCGCCACCTACCGGGTTCATTTATTGTATAAACGTTTCTCTCTACGTATCCAACGTACATTCCGAATATGAGCTAAATCGGACCGTAAATACACATTTTGGTAAATATCTTGACTCCAGCGCCACCTACCGGGTTCATTTATTGTATAAACATTTCTCTCTACGTAACCAACGTACATTCCGAATATGAGCTAAATCGGACCGTAAATACACATTTTGGTAAATATCTTGACTCCAGCGCCACCTACCGGGTTCATTTATTGTATAAAAATTTCTCTCTACGTAACCAACGTACATTCCGAATATGAGCTAAATCGGACCGTAAATACACATTTTGGTAAATATCTTGACTACAGCGCCACCTAACGAGTTCATTTTTTGTATGGAGGTTTCTCTCTAAGTAACCAACGTACATTCCGAATATGAGCTAAATCGGACCGTAAATACACATTTTGGTAAATATCTTGACTCCAGCGCTACCTACCGGGTTCATTTATTGTATAAACGTTTCTCTCTACGTATCCAACGTACATTCCGAATATGAGCTAAATCGGACCGTAAATACACATTTTGGTAAATATCTTGACTCCAGCGCCACTTACCGGGTTCGTTTATTGTATAAACATTTCTCTCTACGGAACCAACGTACATTCCGAATATGAGCTAAATATCTTGACTACAGCGCCATCTACCGGGTTTATTTTGTGTATAAACATTTCTCTCTACGTAACCACCGTACATTCCGAATATGAGCTAAATCGGACCGTAAATACACATTTTGGTAAATATCTTGACTCCAGCGCCACCTACCGGGTCATTTATTGTATAAACATTTCTCTCTACGTAACCAACGTACATTCCGAATATGAGCTAAATCGGACCGTAAATACACATTTTGGTAAATATCTTGACTCCAGCGACACCTACCAAGTTCATTTATTGTATAAACATTTCTCTCTACGTAACCAACGTACATTCCGAATATGAGCTAAATCGGACCGTAAATACACATTTTGGTAAATATCTTGACTCCAGCGACACCTACCAAGTTCATTTATTGTATAAACATTTCTCTCTACGTAACCAACGTACATTCCGAATATGAGCTAAATCGGACCGTAAATACACATTTTGGTAAATATCTTGACTCCAGCGCCACCTACCTGGTTCATTTAAACATTTCTCTCTACGTAACCAACGTACATTCCGAATATGAGCTAAATCGGACCGTAAATACACATTTTGGTAAATATCTTGACTACAGCGCCACCTACCGGGTTCATTTATGTATAGAGATTTCTTTCTACGTAACCAACGTACATTCCGAATATGAGCTAAATCGGACCGTAAATACACATTTTGGTAAATATCTTGACTATAGCGCCACCTACCGGGTTTATTTTGTGTATAAACATTTCTCTCTGCGTAACCAACGTACATTCCGAATATGAGCTAAATCGGACCGTAAATACACATTTTGGTAAATATCTTGACTCCAGCGCCACCTAACGGGTTCATTTATTGTATAAACATTTCTCTCTACGTAACCAACGTACATTCCGAATATGAGCTAAATCGGACCGTAAATACACATTTTGGTAAATATCTTGACTCCAGCGCCACCTACCGGGTTCATTTATTGTATAAACATTTCTCTCTACGTAACCAACTTACATTCCGAATATGAGCTAAATCGGACCGTAAATACACATTTTGGTAAATATCTTGACTCCAGCGCCACCTACCGGGTTCATTTATTGTATAAACATTTCTCTCTACGTAACCAACGTACATTCCGAATATGAGCTAAATCGGACCGTAAATACACATTTTGGTAAATATCTTGACTCCAGCGCCACCTACCAAGTTCATTTATTGTATAAACATTTCTCTCTGCGTATCCAACGTACATTCCGAATATGAGCAAAATCGGACCTTAAATACACATTTTGGTAAATATCTTGACTCCAGCGCCACCTACCGGGTTCATTTATTGTATAAACATTTCTCTCTACGTATCCAACGTACATTCCGAATATGAGCTAAATCGGACCGTAAATACACATTTTGGTAAATATCTTGACTCCAGCGCCACCTACCGGGTTCATTTATTGTATAAACGTTTCTCTCTACGTATCCAACGTACATTCCGAATATGAGCTAAATCGGACCGTAAATACACATTTTGGTAAATATCTTGACTCCAGCGCCACCTACCTGGTTCATTTATTGTATAAACATTTCTCTCTACGGAACCAACGTACATTCCGAATATGAGCTAAATATCTTGACTACAGCGCCACCTACCGGGTTTATTTTGTGTATAAACATTTCTCTCTACGTAACCAACGTACATTCCGAATATGAGCTAAATCGGACCGTAAATACACATTTTGGTAAATATCTTGACTCCAGCGCCACCTACCGGGTTCATTTATTGTATAAACATTTCTCTCTACGTAACCAACGTACATTCCGAATATGAGCTAAATCGGACCGTAAATACACATTTTGGTAAATATCTTGACTCCAGCGCCACCTACCGGGTTCATTTATTGTGTAAACATTTCTCTCTACGTAACCAACGTACATTCCGAATATGAGCTAAATCGGACCGTAAATACACATTTTGGTAAATATCTTGACTCCAGCGCCACCTACCGGGTTCATTTATTGTGTAAACATTTCTCTCTACGTAACCAACGTACATTCCGAATATGAGCTAAATCGGACCGTAAATACACATTTTGGTAAATATCTTGACTCCAGCGCCACCTACCGGGTTCATTTATTGTGTAAACATTTCTCTCTACGTAACCAACGTACATTCCGAATATGAGCTAAATCGGACCGTAAATACACATTTTGGTAAATATCTTGACTCCAGCGCCACTTACCGGGTTCGTTTATTGTATAAACATTTCTCTCTACGGAACCAACGTACATTCCGAATATGAGCTAAATATCTTGACTACAGCGCCATCTACCGGGTTTATTTTGTGTATAAACATTTCTCTCTACGTAACCACCGTACATTCCGAATATGAGCTAAATCGGACCGTAAATACACATTTTGGAAAATATCTTGACTCCAGCGCCACCTACCGGGTCATTTATTGTATAAACATTTCTCTCTACGTAACCAACGTACATTCCGAATATGAGCTAAATCGGACCGTAAATACACATTTTGGTAAATATCTTGACTCCAGCGACACCTACCAAGTTCATTTATTGTATAAACATTTCTCTCTACGTAACCAACGTACATTCCGAATATGAGCTAAATCGGACCGTAAATACACATTTTGGTAAATATCTTGACTCCAGCGCCACCTACCGGGTTCATTTATTGTATAAACATTTCTCTCTACGTATCCAACGTACATTCCGAATATGAGCTAAATCGGACCGTAAATACACATTTTGGTAAATATCTTGACTCCAGCGCCACCTACCGGGTTCATTTATTGTATAAACGTTTCTCTCTACGTATCCAACGTACATTCCGAATATGAGCTAAATCGGACCGTAAATACACATTTTGGTAAATATCTTGACTCCAGCGCCACCTACCGGGTTCATTTATTGTATAAACATTTCTCTCTACGGAACCAACGTTCATTCCGAATATGAGCTAAATATCTTGACTACAGCGCCACCTACCGGGTTTATTTTGTGTATAAACATTTCTCTCTACGTAACCAACGTACATTCCGAATATGAGCTAAATCGGACCGTAAATACACATTTTGGTAAATATCTTGACTCCAGCGCCACCTACCGGGGTCATTTATTGTATAAACATTTCTCTCTACGTAACCAACGTACATTCCGAATATGAGCTAAATCGGACCGCAAATACACATTTTGGTAAATATCTTGACTCCAGCGCCACCTACCGGGTTCATTTATTGTATAAACATTTCTCTCTACGTAACCAACGTACATTCCGAATATGAGCTAAATCGGACCGTAAATACACATTTTTGTAAATATCTTGACTACAGCGCCACCTACCGGGTTCATTTTTTGTATAGAGGTTTCTCTCTGCGTAACCAACGTACATTAGGAATATGAGCTAAATCGGACCGTAAATACACATTTTGGTAAATATCTTGACTCCAGCGCCACCTACCGGGTTCATTTATTGTATAAACGTTTCTCTCTACGTATCCAACTTACATTCCGAATATGAGCTAAATCGGACCGTAAATACACATTTTGGTAAATATCTTGACTCCAGCGCCACCTACCGGGTTCATTTATTGTATAAACATTTCTCTCTACGGAACCAACGTACATTCCGAATATGAGCTAAATATCTTGACTACAGCGCCACCTACCGGGTTTATTTTGTGTATAAACATTTCTCTCTACGTAACCAACGTACATTCCGAATATGAGCTAAATCGGACCGTAAATACACATTTTGGTAAATATCTTGACTCCAGCGCCACCTACCGGGTTCATTTATTGTATAAACATTTCTCTCTACGTAACCAACGTACATTCCGAATATGAGCTAAATCGGACCGTAAATACACATTTTGGTAAATATCTTGACTCCAGCGCCACCTACCGGGTTCATTTATTGTATAAACATTTCTCTCTACGTAACCAACGTACATTCCGAATATGAGCTAAATCGGACCGTAAATACACATTTTGGTAAATATCTTGACTACAGCGCCACCTACCGAGTTCATTTTTTGTATAGAGGTTTCTCTCTAAGTAACCAACGTACATTCCGAATATGAGCTAAATCGGACCGTAAATACACATTTTGGTAAATATCTTGACTCCAGCGCTACCTACCGGGTTCATTTATTGTATAAACGTTTCTCTCTACGTATCCAACGTACATTCCGAATATGAGCTAAATCGGACCGTAAATACACATTTTGGTAAATATCTTGACTCCAGCGCCACTTACCGGGTTCGTTTACTGTATAAACATTTCTCTCTACGGAACCAACGTACATTCCGAATATGAGCTAAATATCTTGACTACAGCGCCGTCTACCGGGGTTATTTTGTGTATAAACATTTCTCTCTACGTAACCAACGTACATTCCGAATATGAGCTAAATCGGACCGTAAATACACATTTTGGTAAATATCTTGACTCCAGCGCCACCTACCGGGTCATTTATTGTATAAACATTTCTCTCTACGTAACCAACGTACATTCCGAATATGAGCTAAATCGGACCGTAAATACACATTTTGGTAAATATCTTGACTCCAGCGACACCTACCAAGTTCATTTATTGTATAAACATTTCTCTCTACGTAACCAACGTACATTCCGAATATGAGCTAAATCGGACCGTAAATACACATTTTGGTAAATATCTTGACTCCAGCGCCACCTACCGGGTTCATTTATTGTATAAACATTTCTCTCTACGTATCCAACGTACATTCCGAATATGAGCTAAATCGGACCGTAAATACACATTTTGGTAAATATCTTGATTCCAGCGCCACCTACCGGGCTCATTTATTGTATAAACGTTTCTCTCTACGTATCCAACGTACATTCCGAATATGAGCTAAATCGGACCGTAAATACACATTTTGGTAAATATCTTGACTCCTGCGCCACCTACCGGGTTCATTTATTGTATAAACATTTCTCTCTACGGAACCAACGTTCATTCCGAATATGAGCTAAATATCTTGACTACAGCGCCACCTACCGGGTTTATTTTGTGTATAAACATTTCTCTCTACGTAACCAACGTACATTCCGAATATGAGCTAAATCGGACCGTAAATACACATTTTGGTAAATATCTTGACTCCAGCGCCACCTACCGGGTTCATTTATTGTATAAACATTTCTCTCTACGTAACCAACGTACATTCCGAATATGAGCTAAATCGGACCGCAAATACACATTTTGGTAAATATCTTGACTCCAGCGCCACCTACCGGGTTCATTTATTGTATAAACATTTCTCTCTACGTAACCAACGTACATTCCGAATATGAGCTAAATCGGACCGTAAATACACATTTTGGTAAATATCTTGACTCCAGCGCCACCTACCGGGTTCATTTATTGTATAAACGTTTCTCTCTACGTATCCAACGTATATTCCGAATATGAGCTAAATCGGACCGTAAATACACATTTTGGTAAATATCTTGACTCCAGCGCCACCTACCGGGTTCATTTATTGTATAAACATTTCTCTCTACGGAACCAACGTACATTCCGAATTTGAGCTAAATCGGACCGTAAATACACATTTTGGTAAATATCTTGACTCCAGCGCCACCTACCGGGTTCATTTATTGTATAAACATTATCTCTCTACGGAACCAACGTACATTCCGAATATGAGCTAAATATCTTGACTACAGCGCCATCTACCGGGTTTATTTTGTGTATAAACATTTCTCTCTACGTAACCAACGTACATTCCGAATATGAGCTAAATCGGACCGTAAATACACATTTTGGTAAATATCTTGACTACAGCGCCACCTACCGGGTTCATTTTTTGTATAGAGGTTTCTCTCTGCGTAACCAACGTACATTCCGAATATGAGCTAAATCGGACCGTAAATACACATTTTGGTAAATATCTTGACTATAGCGCCGCCTACCGGGTTTATTTTGTGTATAAACATATCTCTCTGCGTAACCAACGTACATTCCGAATATGAGCTAAATCGGACCTTAAATACACATTTTTGTAAATATCTTGACTCCAGCGCCACCTACCGGGTCATTTATTGTATAAACATTTCTCTCTACGTAACCAACGTACATTCCGAATATGAGCTAAATCGGACCGTAAATACACATTTTGGTAAATATCTTGACTCCAGCGACACCTACCAAGTTCATTTATTGTATAAACATTTCTCTCTACGTATCCAACGTACATTCCGAATATGAGCTAAATCGGACCGTAAATACACATTTTGGTAAATATCTTGACTCCAGCGCCACTTACCGGGTTCGTTTATTGTATAAACATTTCTCTCTACGGAACCAACGTACATTCCGAATATGAGCTAAATATCTTGACTACAGCGCCATCTACCGGGGTTATTTTGTGTATAAACATTTCTCTCTACGTAACCAACGTACATTCCGAATATGAGCTAAATCGGACCGTAAATACACATTTTGGTAAATATCTTGACTCCAGCGACACCTACCAAGTTCATTTATTGTATAAACATTTCTCTCTACGTAACCAACGTACATTCCGAATATGAGCTAAATCAGACCGTAAATACACATTTGGTAAATATCTTGACTCCAGCGCCACCTACCGGGTTCATTTATTGTATAAACATTTCTCTCTACGTATCCAACGTACATTCCGAATATGAGCTAAATCGGACCGTAAATACACATTTTGGTAAATATCTTGATTCCAGCGCCACCTACCGGGCTCATTTATTGTATAAACGTTTCTCTCTACGTATCCAACATACATTCCGAATATGAGCTAAATCGGACCGTAAATACACATTTTGGTAAATATCTTGACTCCTGCGCCACCTACCGGGTTCATTTATTGTATAAACATTTCTCTCTACGGAACCAACGTTCATTCCGAATATGAGCTAAATATCTTGACTACAGCGCCACCTACCGGGTTTATTTTGTGTATAAACATTTCTCTCTACGTAACCAACGTACATTCCGAATATGAGCTAAATCGGACCGTAAATACACATTTTGGTAAATATCTTGACTCCAGCGCCACCTACCGGGTTCATTTATTGTATAAACATTTCTCTCTACGTAACCAACGTACATTCCGAATATGAGCTAAATCGGACCGCAAATACACATTTTGGTAAATATCTTGACTCCAGCGCCACCTACCGGGTTCATTTATTGTATAAACATTTCTCTCTACGTAACCAACGTACATTCCGAATATGAGCTAAATCGGACCGTAAATACACATTTTGGTAAATATCTTGACTCCAGCGCCACCTACCGGGTTCATTTATTGTATAAACGTTTCTCTCTACGTATCCAACGTATATTCCGAATATGAGCTAAATCGGACCGTAAATACACATTTTGGTAAATATCTTGACTCCAGCGCCACCTACCGGGTTCATTTATTGTATAAACATTTCTCTCTACGGAACCAACGTACATTCCGAATTTGAGCTAAATCGGACCGTAAATACACATTTTGGTAAATATCTTGACTCCAGCGCCACCTACCGGGTTCATTTATTGTATAAACATTATCTCTCTACGGAACCAACGTACATTCCGAATATGAGCTAAATATCTTGACTACAGCGCCATCTACCGGGTTTATTTTGTGTATAAACATTTCTCTCTACGTAACCAACGTACATTCCGAATATGAGCTAAATCGGACCGTAAATACACATTTTGGTAAATATCTTGACTACAGCGCCACCTACCGGGTTCATTTTTTGTATAGAGGTTTCTCTCTGCGTAACCAACGTACATTCCGAATATGAGCTAAATCGGACCGTAAATACACATTTTGGTAAATATCTTGACTATAGCGCCGCCTACCGGGTTTATTTTGTGTATAAACATTTCTCTCTGCGTAACCAACGTACATTCCGAATATGAGCTAAATCGGACCTTAAATACACATTTTGGTAAATATCTTGACTCCAGCGCCACCTACCGGGTCATTTATTGTATAAACATTTCTCTCTACGTAACCAACGTACATTCCGAATATGAGCTAAATCGGACCGTAAATACACATTTTGGTAAATATCTTGACTCCAGCGACACCTACCAAGTTCATTTATTGTATAAACATTTCTCTCTACGTAACCAACGTACATTCCGAATATGAGCTAAATCGGACCGTAAATACACATTTTGGTAAATATCTTGACTCCAGCGCCACCTACCGGGTTCATTTATTGTATAAACATTTCTCTCTACGTATCCAACGTACATTCCGAATATGAGCTAAATCGGACCGTAAATACACATTTTGGTAAATATCTTGATTCCAGCGCCACCTACCGGGTTCATTTATTGTATAAACGTTTCTCTCTACGTATCCAACGTACATTCCGAATATGAGCTAAATCGGACCGTAAATACACATTTTGGTAAATATCTTGACTCCTGCGCCACCTACCGGGTTCATTTATTGTATAAACATTTCTCTCTACGGAACCAACGTTCATTCCGAATATGAGCTAAATATCTTGACTACAGCGCCACCTACCGGGTTTATTTTGTGTATAAACATTTCTCTCTACGTAACCAACGTACATTCCGAATATGAGCTAAATCGGACCGTAAATACACATTTTGGTAAATATCTTGACTCCAGCGCCACCTACCGGGTTCATTTATTGTATAAACATTTCTCTCTACGTAACCAACGTACATTCCGAATATGAGCTAAATCGGACCGCAAATACACATTTTGGTAAATATCTTGACTCCAGCGCCACCTACCGGGTTCATTTATTGTATAAACATTTCTCTCTACGTAACCAACGTACATTCCGAATATGAGCTAAATCGGACCGTAAATACACATTTTGGTAAATATCTTGACTCCAGCGCCACCTACCGGGTTCATTTATTGTATAAACGTTTCTCTCTACGTATCCAACGTACATTCCGAATATGAGCTAAATCGGACCGTAAATACACATTTTGGTAAATATCTTGACTCCAGCGCCACCTACCGGGTTCATTTATTGTATAAACATTTCTCTCTACGGAACCAACGTACATTCCGAATTTGAGCTAAATCGGACCGTAAATACACATTTTGGTAAATATCTTGACTCCAGCGCCACCTACCGGGTTCATTTATTGTATAAACATTATCTCTCTACGGAACCAACGTACATTCCGAATATGAGCTAAATATCTTGACTACAGCGCCATCTACCGGGTTTATTTTGTGTATAAACATTTCTCTCTACGTAACCAACGTACATTCCGAATATGAGCTAAATCGGACCGTAAATACACATTTTGGTAAATATCTTGACTACAGCGCCACCTACCGGGTTCATTTTTTGTATAGAGGTTTCTCTCTGCGTAACCAACGTACATTCCGAATATGAGCTAAATCGGACCGTAAATACACATTTTGGTAAATATCTTGACTATAGCGCCGCCTACCGGGTTTATTTTGTGTATAAACATTTCTCTCTGCGTAACCAACGTACATTCCGAATATGAGCTAAATCGGACCTTAAATACACATTTTGGTAAATATCTTGACTCCAGCGCCACCTACCGGGTTCATTTATTGTATAAACATTTCTCTCTACGTAACCAACGTACATTCCGAATATGAGCTAAATCGGACCGTAAATACACATTTTGGTAAATATCTTGACTCCAGCGCCACCTACCTGGTTCATTTAAACATTTCTCTCTACGTAACCAACGTACATTCCGAATATGAGCTAAATCGGACCGTAAATACACATTTTGGTAAATATCTTGACTCCAGCGCCACCTACCTGGTTCATTTAAACATTTCTCTCTACGTAACCAACGTACATTCCGAATATGAGCTAAATCGGACCGTAAATACACATTTTGGTAAATATCTTGACTATAGCGCCACCTACCGGGTTTATTTTGTGTATAAACATTTCTCTCTGCGTAACCAACGTACATTCCGAATATGAGCTAAATCGGACCGTAAATACACATTTTGGTAAATATCTTGACTCCAGCGCCACCTACCAAGTTCATTTATTGTATAAACATTTCTCTCTGCGTATCCAACGTACTTTCCGAATATGAGCAAAATCGGACCGTAAATACACATTTTGGTAAATATCTTGACTCCAGCGCCACCTACC